>VYXB01010507.1:615072-699245 GCA_013397135.1 Pachyramphus minor
TTTTAACTGAGCTTTAGAAAATAGGAGAGGAAAAGGGCGGTGTTTGTGCACAGCCCCGGCGGGCAGCGATGCTCCCCAGGGACGGCAGAGCTGCACGGGCTGGGGTGTGAAGTTACACGCAGTGCTAGGCTGTAGGACCTTCTCCGAGGCTGGTTTTGTAGCCACTGTTCTCGACACTAAGCTGCAGTTAAGGAGATGCTCATCGTGTGAAAAGTCCAGCTGTTTTGTGAAGAAATGCCCCTGTCAAATTTAAAACCTTAAATACTTTAACTCGCAAAAAATTCTTTCCGTAAGGAAAGCAATCTGTGAGGGTTTGTTGCCCTCTGCTTTCCCGGTGCCAGGACATGTGTTTTTCGTATCAGGATGTTTTTTCACTTCACAGACACAATTATACTCAATTAATGAGCTCTGAAGAGCCTGACATAATGGCTACACTCCTGCATGGGGCCCTGGGGAATCTTTGCAGAGGAGGAAATGTACAGGCTCGTGGGACTTGGCGGATGCCTAAATGGGCAGGTAGAGTGGTCCTGGGCTTTTGGTAGCTTCTGAAATGAGCTAGGAAGGAAGGCCAGCTGGCTGGCAGCCATGGGAGAGGCTACACCATTATCAAGTAGTCCAAGATGCCTTAGGAGTAGGTAGCTGCTTTGCTTTGATACCACAGGCTTGCCTGTGTATGTGTTGTGCCCCAGCTGCCTGCCACAGAACTCTGGAATGTGTTTGTCCATTTCTGTTTCCTGTCTGGGAGAGGTTCTCTTGCGTGTTCCCCTCCCCTTACACCTCAGTCTACCTCAGTCTCTGCTTGAAAGTGTGTTGTTATCTGTGACTTGGGCCCTGTTGAAATACAGTTCACCTTGGCATTAAAGTGAAAGCTGGATAATGTGCTCACTCGCTCAAGATGTTGATTCCCTTTGGCACCTGGAGTAAGCAAATTCTATCCCGGTCTGATTGTGTGAGACAGGGATATGAAATGTTTGGAGAGGTGGAAAGAACTGTAATGAAATACTTGCACAGTTCTTCTTGGCAGCAGGTGAGGATAGGTTATTGACAGGTTCATGTTAGCACTGAAGTGATACTGAGATTTCCAGTAGATCAAACCATGCATTATTTAGAGTTGATATATCTGAATCCTTGGTTCCTTGTTGCAGCTAGTGCTTGCAAGAAGTTGAAAAAACAATAATTGTCTTGAGAACAGAAAAGCTCTACAAGGTCTACAAAATCAAATTCTCCCTCAGTGACAAGAAGAACATTTCTCTTACTTGTGGGAGTGTTGACAAATTGTGAAAATATGCTTAGCCTTATTGGTTTTGGGTTTTCTTGATTAGTTGATTCTTTGGCTTACAGCCTTTGTGGTGGGGCAAAAAACCTGTCCTTACAAGCTGATGTGGGGTTGTGGCATGCCCTACTCATTGTTTGTGTTTTTATCAAGCACAGGGAACAAATGTGACAAGAATGACCCCCTTTATTCATAATATTGTCAGCATAGTAGTGAGAGTAGCAAGTTTGAAAAAGCTGTTGGCAGACGAAAAAATACTCCTAAGTATTTTCTAGAAACTCCATGATAGTGGAAGAATGGAATTTGCACATACATGCATTTACATGGACATGAACCAAGCAGAATCCAAAGAGATTGTCTGGTCCAACCCTGTTGTCTCAGTATAGGATGTTGTATTATCCAGCAGCAATAGTAAGCTTAGAAAACAGGTTCCCTTCAACATCCTAGAATTAGAAAATTTTCACAAAGGGCTTTTACACTTGTACTAATAGAATACTCTGAACCTGTGCTTCAGGGTTGCAGTTCTTTTCCAACTAATGGAGCTCACAGTGAAACCTGGTGTATGTGAGGGTTTGTTGCTGTGGCTGGGTATGTAGGATTTTTCCGTGTGCATGGAAATGTTGCCATCAATCTCAGGGGGGACATAACAAGTCTGGCACAGCATTTTCACTGGTTTCCTCTGCTTTGTAGTTCCTGGTCTGTGCTTTGCAAGCAGGGACTACAAGAATCCTTACAAGTCTGGTGTTTATCATACTAATTTGCTTGGGTAACATGGTTCTGGGCAGTACCGTTGTGTTGTTCCATTACAGTTACTGTTTGTCCTGTCCCTCTCTCTGCCATCTTGTACTTTAAAGCTGTTGTGTCTTAAACCCAGTTTTTAAACCCTCACAGCTCATTCTTCTCCCACATCGGGATGGAGGAAGGAGTCAGAGAAGTAAAAGTGAGAGAACTTGTGTATTGAGATAAAGACCGCTTCATAAGTAAAGCTAAAGCCATGAATACAAGCAGAGTAAAACAAGGAATTCATGCACCATTTTCCAAGGGCAGGCAGATGTTCAGCGATCACCAGAAAAACAGGGAGGGCTACATCACACCTACTGATAACTTGAGAAGATAAACATCATCACTCCAAACACCATCTCCTGTCCTTCTTCCCTCAGCTTTATATGCTGACCATGACACCGTAAGATACGGAATGTTCCTGTGGTCAGTTGGGGTCAGCTGTTCCATCTATGTCCCCTCCCAACTTCTCTTTTGACTGTCTGTTCATCTGGGTACATGAAGTGTCATCTTAACTTCCGGTGTCTTTATATTGAACTCCGGGATAACGACTGCTGATCTGCCTAGAAACTGTCTGACAGGTCTGCTGATCTGCCCATCTTCAAAATTAAGAGATAGATACGGCTGTTAAATGCTGAAGGGAAGCCATTCTTAGAAGGCATCTGAAACCTTCCTGGACCCCTCAGCCTTCAAACCTGCTGCTGATACTTATGCTATTTGTTGATCAGCTGCCTGTCAGGGGTGACAGTGCATTAATGTCTGGTGTCCACTGGCTGTACATCCTGACAAAAATCAGTGTTGTATTTACAGAGCAGGGACAGAGAACCTGACATATCCATGGTTTTATGCAAAACTGAGCTCTTTGAAGCTCTAATGTGTCTGGTTGGGGAACATTCTCCTTTTGACAGCGTTGTCCAGCCAAGGTCTGCATTGGCATCCCACTGCAAGGCTGAGGGCGGGGCCTAACTAGTACAGGCTGGAGCTGTGTGGAGTGCTGCTTGGTCTGACAAAGCCTACTAGGATCTTTGCTTGCCGTAGGTTCTCTCTGCTGATAACAAGTCAGACAGGGATTGTGTTGCAGTGCTGAGAAGCATTTGGTCTGCAGGCTGCATGGTGGTCAACTCTGTTGTATGTGCACTCCTACCCTTTGCATCAGATGCAGTGATGTGAAGTTAAGAAGGTGGGCAGTCATTTCTTCCTCCCTCCAGGCTATTTGAATAAGCATTGTGAAGTCATGCAGGCTGGCTTGACTCTGCATGACCTCTACAACTGTATTATGAGAACTGCTGTGTAACTAGTGCAGACCCAAGGAAAAGTTCAGTGCAGGACTTAATGAGACAGAGTTGCTGTGGGCAGGTGGACAGAATGGCATACAGACCATGTTAAACATGGTCTGGTTGTAGGATGGGACGAGGACTAGTGTTTCACAGCTTTGAGAGATGCATTAGTCTGCTTGTTTTGATTCTGTGGTACATTCTGTACATATTCATCGCAGCAGAAAGACAGGCGTGTAACAGGCACTTGGTCACATTCATGTGGTGCCACTCTGTGAAAACAGGATGGTCTGTTCTGATCTACATTTCCATTCTCAAATGCAGGTGGCTTTTGCCTTCCATCTAAAAAGCACCTGCCTCTTCAAATTAATATGGACTAATTTACAGGGTGCTTTGTTTACTCCTAATGCTTAGTATCATGTAATCTTTATCAATATGATGCAAGCTCAACTGCAGAAACTCTGTTCTGCTTAGATTGTGTTTTTCTGCTTAGATTCTATTTTTCTTCAACTTGATTTGTCGAGGTCCTTCTGCACTGACGGAAAGTCAGTGGCTTCTTCCTTGGCTTCTGGGTTGTGGGTTATTTTCAGGTAAAGTCAACACCCAACACTGCAGGAATGCATGGTGTAATGAGGCCTGATATTCATTATTTTGGGATACTTACACTTGGTCGATAGCTACCTTGGCTGATGGGGCTGGTATTTGATGTCTTAACTTCGAACTAGACAGTTTTTCCCAGTCTGTTGCTGGTGGTGCATTTGTTGTGATGATTGGTGTTGGTTTGTCTTCTCCAATTTTTTTGTCCTAACAGAAAATTCTCATTAAAATGGTAGATATTAAAGGGAGAGAGAGAGATGAAGGAATACTTGCACAGTGATGATTCTGCAGAGAAAAAATAATTAAAATTCCCTTTGAAATAAGAATGGCAGAGCCTGTAATTATATGTAGACCCATCTTTTCTTCAGCACTGGAGCCTCACTGCGTGCTCTCCCTATGAATTATAAGTCTGTGTTTCGAATTGTGAGCTAAACCCTTGCCAAATCCTTGGTATTTTTGTTAAAATGAAATGTGCTGAGTATGATGCAGTGGGGCTATATATTGAGTCTGCTGGTACATGGAACCTTCCTGAGCCTGTGTCTCTCGACACACCAGTCCC
Organism: Pachyramphus minor; assembly: GCA_013397135.1. Lineage (NCBI taxonomy): Eukaryota > Metazoa > Chordata > Aves > Passeriformes > Tyrannidae > Pachyramphus > Pachyramphus minor. The sequence goes on from VYXB01010507.1 coordinate 619,556, forward strand.
TGGCTGGCATTTGATGGCAAACTGACAGGTGACGGTATTGGATCACACTTTGCTCCCGTACACTGATACAAACAGTTTCTGTTAACACGTAAATGAAAGTAGAGTAAAAGTGCTTTTGCCCACATGGCACCAGTACAGATTTTCCTAAGGAAATGCATCTATCAAAGTGCAGCAGCTTCAGTGGAGCTTTGACACAGACTTCTGAGGCTTTGGCTCGTTTTCTGAAAACAGCAGCAGGAACGCAGTATTTCAGCTTCCCGGTTTTCAGCCCACATGAAAAATGGGAGCTCTTTCCAGAGAAATGGGGCTGGTGGTTCCTGTATCTCATTCTGAAGCATTGTGGCTGGCCTGGTTCCTTGCCAGCATGGACCTCAGGCTGGTAGCTCTAGTTGTGATGATGACAGCCAGCCTAAGGGGTTTACTTAGCCAAATCCTACAGTGATACTGCCAGGTTTTTTAGCTGAGGTGCCAAATCTGCACCAGTTCTGGTGGTGTTAAATTTTCAGAAACTGTGAAGGTACAGAAGATGCATTTCTATACAACTTGGGTTTTTTTAACATTAGAAGACAAAGAAAAAATTAGATTATCTACTGGATACTTAGTTTTTAAAAAACAAACTAATTTTAGTCAGCAGAGAGTATGGGTGCTCAGCATGCTTATAAAATTTGCATTTTTTGTTTTTGGAAAGTATTGAGTATCTCACCCTAAGAAAGTTGTGCTATGTGTTAAAAACTCTTCGTTTTCTCTGCATCCCTAAAATGGGGGAAAACCTAAGAACAGAGAAACAAAAGTAACTAAGAAGCAAAAAGAAAGATTATACCTGCAGGGCTTAGAAATAATATGTTAATATAACATCAGGTTTCTAATACACAAAACCCTAATCTTTCTGGAAGGGAAAAGCTTCTAAAATGAAAATGTCATCCTTGTATATATTCATTGTAATGTAGCCCAGGGGTTACACAGATGTATGTTTTGGGAATGCTTACAGTACATGTTGCAGTACTATGGCTTCTGAAAATAGAATTATTTCAGACAGTGCTGCTTTTAGTTATACAGCTTTTTTTTTTATGTACTGTGGTGTCATCTGTAACAGTAGCCTAAAGATTACCTCCCTGAATACTTCAGTTCACTGGGGTTCTGTCCTGAATTAGGACTGTGGTGCAGAGGTACAAGGACATTTTTATTACTACCCCCAGCCAGGCTGAAACTCCAACAGCAATCCATCACAGGCTCTCAAATGGTGGTAGAGAGGGATGTGACTGCTGTAGCTAGAGGATGACCGGTCAGGACACAGGAGCATGTTGTGACTCTCACTGTCCCTGCAGGAACACTGCTGCTTCCTCTCCACTTCTTTATAAGAGCTCTGACTATGGTTGTTCTGCTAGTCATGTCTGAAAATCTTTCTGGAGTGAAGGAACATGTTTAAAAGGGAGCAGTGAACAATTGAAGCTGCACAGTCCCCTGTTGGGATTCTTCCATAATTCCCAAGAGCTCATTATCTGTATCTTGATGTTAATACCTACTCAGGCAGCAATTTCTGCCACTGACGTACCAATAGGTAGTGGCAGGTCCGTAAGGAGATGAGATGAGGAAAATGCCAGGGCAGGAGAAGAGAACAAGGCATGTCTTCAATTCTGTAAGTCTTCATTCCACAAAAGCCCTCAGGAAAGCTTACCAACAGGGCTGTGACCTGTCTGGAGATAAATGTTATTTTTTGTGAAATTGAAGACTGAACTTGATAAAGATAAGAGGAGCAGACCTCGTCACCTGTCTGATCTGTAGGGCAGGGGATTAAGGGTGGAACTGGCTAATGGCCATGCCTCTTTTTTCCAGACACTTTAAGACATTGGCTGGAGTAGTGGTCTTTTGGCTTCTGTGTAGATCAATTATTTGTCACTTTCCACAGACAGTCTGTAGAAATGTGTCTACACTCTCCCCTTATTCTGCACCTGTCACTGTAAAATTGACATGGTAGTGATGCAGCCATGCAACTTGCAACTAATGAATCCGTCAGTCCAGCTCAAACCCTGTGTAGTCTGACCATTATTCTTTGAGTTTTAAAGTGTAATCTTCTGCAGTGAACTGGTGTCCATTTTGTAGTATGCAAGAGAAAGCAAGTGTTTGTTTCACTGGTTTGTGTCTGAGGATACTGAGTTGGGGTGAATGAAATTGTAGGTGGAAATTTGCTTAATTTTGAAGAATACCTGCTAGGGAATCTGCTCGGCTTTTGGACACATCTATCACTTTCTTTCTTCACAAAGAAATGCTCTCCTAAATACACACAGAGCATACTGCCTGCATCCCAGCTGCTTTTAGTAGATGAGTTGCAAAATCATCTTAGTTGTGTACTGAGGAAAGTTTGTTATTTTTAGAAAAGCTGAAGGCAGCACAAGTTGCTTTTGTTGAGAAGAGCACTGGTTCTCTGAAGGTGAATAAGGCCTTATTTCCCACACAGAAGAGAAAAGAGAGAATATTGTTTGTTATGTCTTCAAAAGTTATTCCAGCTCTGCTGGTGAGCTGTCTAGTGGATGCAGCCTCTGCCTGTGAACAAGTTATTTTGCTAATAATATTTCTGTTCTTCCTGAGCTTAGTAAGTTCTGCTGCATAGCTGCAGCTTTACTGCCGCTGTTGACAAATTGTCTGCCTGGAGTTAGTGGAGAAAACTTGTCAACAACGTCGTTGTATTGGTCAGGCTATCAAGTAACTATCCACCAAGTGACTCCTGTAACCCAGCACCGTTCCTGCCAGAGCACATTGCTTGGACTTGGTGCCGAAGCAGGAAGCACAAACATACTTTATCAGTGATCTGCAATCTCGTTCTCCACAGGCTTCTCAAAGCATGCTTCCAAAATAGGCTGTGTTTAGAGCTTCTCTGCTGAGCTGCTGTGTCTTTCTTTCCAGGTGAAAACCAATCTTGGTTTTTGCATCAGTGTTCAGGATGCTCATGCTGATCTGATTATAGTTTCCTCCCCAACCCCCCAGTGAATTTCCATGAATATCCACAAGTTCCATCTGGGTATGAGGAAAAACCTGTATACTGTGGAGGTGGCTGACCACTGGTACAGGCTGCCCAGAGAAGTTGTGGAGTCTCCTTCTCTGGAGATATTCAGAACCCACCTGGGTGTGATCCTGTACAACCTGCCCTAAGTAAACCTGTTTTGGCAGTGGGGTTGAAGCAGATGACCTCTAGAGATCCCTTCCAACCCCAAGCATTCTGTGGTTCTGTGATATATATCACTGAGAGAGGTGCCAGAGTCCAGTAAACCCAGTCTGATCCTCAAGGTATTCTTTGTATTGAGAGACTGTCAAACAAAGAAAATGGACAAGAGCCATACTGTTTATTCTTGTTTGCTCAGAAAATGTTTGAACTGTGTGTAAGTGGAGCAATTCCGTAAGACAAATGTTAATGTTTGTGGCCATGGTTAGAAATCTCTGATTAAAAAGGCTTTTACCTGCAGTGTTTAACACAGTAGAGGAAAGTACTTACTACTTTAGTACTCATGAGGCTTGTCCTCATTTGGTAGTGACTCGATTGTGGGGCCTAATTTCTAATCTGAAGCTTGTTTTATTACAAGTACCTTGAGGTGTAGTAAAAGACAAATTTCAAGATCTCCTAAGTCTGCAGAACCCAAACATCCAAGGAGCTGCTTGAGCAAACTGGCCTGAGAAATGGGAGAGGGAGAGAAAGAGATGTACATTACATAGGGTTTATGTTCTTAATTAAAAAATAGAAATTAATATGAATATTCCTAGCCAGAGATGGCATTGCAAAGCTTTTGTCTGGCACGATCTTGTGACTGATGCTTCTAGAAACAATATGCTTCTTTGTATGAAAGCATGACTTTTTTCCCAACAACATGTGTGTGATGCAAATGAAAAACACACTGTCTGTGATGGCCAGAGCAGACTCTCCTGCTGAACACCACATACAGATCCTGCAGACACTGCTTCATCAGGTGATGCATGGAAAGGGACAACCATACTGATGCAACAAAACTGGTGAAGGTTTCAGCCTCCAAGAATTTGGAATAGGTGTCTGAAGTGTGCATAGAAATGTGCAGTGCTTCTGTGTCCAGACAGGGGCTGGCTCTGCTGGAATAACCTCCCCTCTGCAGCAATGCTTCCTGTCGTGGGACAGCTTTGTTCCAGAGGCAAAATAGATTAGCATAAGTACAGCCTGCGTCATCGAAATGCTCTCGTGTCTTTTTAGTTGTGGCATTGAGCCCTAATGGAGGCAAATGTGGATTTATTTTGAAGGCACAAGGCAATGCACAACACCTGAACCTTGCTTCTCGAAGCATCCTCCTATGGAATACATGTGGAGCAAGAGAAAGCCAAGCGTAACATCCCTTGAGACAAGCTGAAGGGATATGTGGACAGTTTGGGAATGGGAATGTGTAACAGGGCTTTCACAGGATCAGTGTGATATGGAAACAGCAAGATTTTTTTTTAAGCTTAGGATTCTTAAACTTCAAAGAATCTTGCAGCAAAATTGTGTTGCAGTCCAGGGAAAGACTTAACCACTCCTCTCTCCTCCTATCAATCTCTTTTAGGCCTGTGGATCTGTCTGGATCTCTAATCTTAATTTCCCTTTATATAAGGAGGAAAAAAAAAATGAATAGGGAGTTCTGAGAATAGTTTCAGGAACAGCATGTTCACAGGCTCAGAAGATGGAGGTCACCCAGCCCACTGGAGCGTGTAAAAGCTGCACTTCACGTCGGGTTGTTGGCAGTTGATAAGCCAAGGAGAAACTGCTGGCTAGTGATTCCATTTCTGATATTGTGTGTGTGTGTCTAAAGTTGGATCAGATTCCAATTTTGGTCACTGTGCTACGATTAAGGGGAAATGGGTATGTTAAACAAGTCCATCTTTTCTTGAAAACATGTTGCGACACATCTGCACTGAGATTTAACTGGCAGGAATTGCCACTTCAGGATGCTAATGGAGAACCTGAAGATACAGTCTAGAGTTCTGCAAAATGCTAGCAGTTCCTCTGCTGCTCTGATGGAGTAAAAAATCGTACTGCTTGTCTTCATTGTTTCCAGCAGGGCCACACCCTTCAGTGGATATACCTCAGAAAGCATATCACAAAAGCAGTTCTGTGAAAAGAATTTCTTGTACTATTTGCAAAAATTAGGGCAAAGTGATTGTGAACATAACTGAGATGATCCATGCTGTGCATGTAAGAATTATTATAAAGAGATTATCTGGTTATGGGAGAATGCTTTATTTGGATTATGTAGCTACATAGAATTTATAATCCATGCTTTCTGCAGAAAAAAGTTCCCTCATGCTGCAGTGGGAAATGTCAGATATAAGCTTTTATTAACTCTAAGGTTCTGTATTTGCAACGTTGAATTCTCAAAGATTAATCCCTGAATTTTTGGGGGAAATTTCTTCAGGTAGAGACCAACCCAGAAAAAAACAGTTTAACCTCCCATGAGGTTAGCTGGTAGCACACATTAGAGGTGCTTCTGTATTGACTTCTAGAGGTGTGAACATTGCTCTGCTTGCTGCTTGGTTTGTGACTATAGGCTGTGCTTGATCTGATGGATGGATTAATTAGGTGCACACTTAAGCTCTTTTCAGTGACTGGGACCCTGGTTGTTCAGTCTGCATATGAGATGGAGAATTTTACATGTCTGTTTTGCCAAGACACCATCCATCTCTTCAGCTCTGATCTTCAGTATTCCATGATATAGACTCTAGTAGTGCGAAAGCTTTCCCTTGAATCAATATTTAGTACTGTGTGCCTGTATAGCAGGGCTGGTTTTTGGGGGGCAGGTAGCCAATATCCTAGCACCTGGCTGGAGAGGCAGAAGGTGCTTTTGCTGACTTAAGAGGTGTGTGTTTGATGCTGGCTTTCCTCATCTTTTATGATTCCGTTGCAAGCAAGAAATTTTACTCCTTGTAAGGCCACGGCCATTTGACAGAGGCTGTGATGCTGAATGACCATGGATAATTCTGTAAAAAAGCTGTGAGGTCATTCTGTCGTTGCAGACATACTTGACTGCACAAGGTTCTGACAGCTCTTGAAAATCTTAATTGCTTTGAGGATCAAACACTTTCTTTCTGTTTTCTGATTTGTATTTTTTGAAAGATTCATCAGAATCGCAGGAATGTGTTGTGAGGTTTTTTCCGTATTTGTGTACAAAGTCAGAACCAGGTCCTGATGCATTTTTGTTGACTCCGTCTTTCTAGGCCAGCTGATTTTGGGATTTTGAAAGATTTTTCAAATAGCCACTGAAGTCTGGCTTGCAATTAATTAATAACTGGAGAAAGCTACATACTTTTACCACAGGTATCCTCCACCAGTATCTTGATTGGTAGATATTGCGGAAGCACCTGCCAGGAGACTTTGCATAAATTCAGAACTCATTAACATCACAGGGAATTACCAGCAGTCAAGTGCAACAGTGATAACATTTTCATGCTGACACACAGAGGGCCAGGAGGCATGGATGAAGCAGGTCTATTAAATACTGCTCCAAGCTTTATGTTCTGAAGTGTATTAGACCCTTGCTGAGTTTTTATCCCCTTGTTATTGCAAACTTGTTCTTTGGGTTTAGTGGGGCTGAAGAACTTTCTCTTAATAGTCTGAAGCTGTACTTCAGGCTGTGGTCTTAACTGATAAACACGATAAACTGATAAAATGCTGTAATTTTTCAAGGTTAGAGTCAGTTCATCCTTTTTATTATGCAAAGGTAGAAGTGCTCTTCCTTAGGTGTTACTAGGGCATGGCATTTAATTCTGCTGATTGCCAATGATGATTAAAAAAAAATTCATCTTAGCTTGTAAATCATACTAAATTTAATGAGGATCCCTTCCAAATTATTATTTTGGTAATTTCTGTAGTCCTCATGTGATCTTTTCTTTTGGAGTAACTACCACAATGTGTCTGTATAGTTTTCAGATAGACCTATGCCTGTTCTTCAAAGACAGGGCTGCTTCCCTGGTGCTACATATCCTGCCACCAGAATCCTCTCAAACCTCAAAATACTGTAACGCATCTGGAAATATCATCTTTCCTCCAACACTCTGCAGTGAGTTGTGTCAGTTGCCATTTTGTATTGCTGGGTCAGATTTTTCAAAAGCTAGCTGTTGTCCTTCCCTGGGTTTCCAGGGAAGTTCTGCTGTATTTGTCAGCATGACCTTTAATTAATGCCTTAAGTGTTTGCCTGCAGCCCAAGCAGACACTAAACTTGAGTCTCACAGTGGATCAGCTGGTACAGGCTGATCCTGTGCTCGGGTGGTGAGCACATACTGCGCTCTAAACCAGAGCTGCCTGGTCAGTTTTCAGTAGGGTGTTGCAAATCTGTGCTCCAGCCAAGTCCTTTGTGCATTTGCTCCTGTCACTGGAGTAGTGGTGGGATGCACAGTCCGCTTCTCAAGAGGCACCTGTCAGGCATGGCCTAGATGGGGTAAAAACATGTATGGTTAGGATTCAGATTAACCCTCTCCTAAATGGTGTCAACAGTTCAAGTTACAGAAAGCTAGAAGGATCAGATGGATGCCTTTCTGAAGTTATTTTAAAAGTACTTACTTATGTCTTGCAAAAAATTGAAAAAAACCCCAATCACCTGTAAATATAAAACATTTAAAAAGAGGAGCGGTCACATCTCTTGCATGAGGAAAGGCTGAGAGCCTTTGGATTATTCAGCCTGGAAAAAGGAAGGCTTCATGGTAACCTGATTGCAGCCACCCAGTACCCAAAGGAGCCTGCATGACAGGGACTATTTACAAGAGCATATAATGATAGGGCAAGGGCTCATGGCTGCAATCTAAAAGAGAGTGGGTTTAGATTAGGTATTAGTAAGAAATTCTTGACTGTGAGGGTGGTAAGGCAGTGGAACAGGTGGCCAAGAGAAGCTGTGGCTGCCCCATCCCTGGAAGTGTTCAAGACCAGTTTGGACAGGGCTCTGAGCAACCTGGTCTAGTGGAAGGTGTCCCTGCCCATGGCAGGGGAGATTGGAGCTAGATGATCTTTAAGGTCCATTCCAATCCAGAAGAGAAAGGGCTAATAAACCACTGAGGTTTATTTAAAATTAGTTTTACTGCTTGCTGGAGTGCAATAAGTGGCTCTTTAAATCTGGCCTTCTTTCAGTTTGGCAGATCACCTGGAAAACCATTGACCGTGTGCAGTGAATATTTCAGCCTAATTAATGTTTCCTGACTTGAGTTGCTACTCTGAAACTCAACTGGATTTGTATCAGGAAAAGCTAAATCTTTATTTAGGACAGAGAGGTGTGCTCAGCAATGCATGCACATCAAAAAGCTCTAAATTGAGAGCAGAGCTGTCTTCTGGGATGGAAGAGTTGATCACTGAGATCTCAGCGCCAGTGATGGAGGGGAAGAGAGAGGATAACGTCCTAAGGAGCTGTTGCTCTATGATGTGCTTCCAAGTCAGTGGACATCTTGGTATTGCTCTGCCATTTCTGCTCAAAGCTGACTGAAATGAAGCATGATTTTCAGTTGCACAAAATTAATGGACTCCTGATAAACCTGCATGTCCCCCACCATATAGAAGGTCTATATCAGTCTCCTTATATACCTTAAAAGACACAAACCACTTTCTGAAAATGAACAAGCATGTTGCTTTGAGTGGGGAGTGCTGGTTAAATGTAAAATCTCTATATACACCACTTTCTCTTACTGAAATACAACAAAGGAAATGACACCTCAGGCCTGTTCCCCAGGAACTCTGCAGATATGATGGGTCAAAATCAGATTTTGTTTTGAAATTGAGTGCTGTGCTTCTTATCAGAGTTTTATGACAGTGTAAATGCCACTGTGCAATTAAAATTAATCTGTATCAATATTAGTCTTACTTTCTTACCTTGTCGTAGTTCTAGCTTCAGAGATAATTGCATGTCATTAGTAAGTGGAGTCCATATATAAATAAAACAAGGTATGGTTGGATGCTGAAAACTGCCATACCTCAAAGAGTTCTAATCAAATTTGGTGAACTGTGCGGGGAGAGTTACTGTGGGTATGCAAGGTAGCACACTGTGCCAGTTTCTTGGGTAACAACCATTGCAGGGGACTTCTCCCAGCTGTGCAGAGCTGTGTTTGTGAGCTCTCACGGTTGGTTTGCTCTGCTCTTGCACCCGTGACGTGTCAGTGCTTTTACCAACTCCCCTAGTCTTGGTATTGTTATATGTTATTTTAAAGGACTCTTGCTTTTATCACTTTCTTTTTTTTTTTTTTTTGTTAATTGAGGTCTCTCTTCTCTGATGTTCCTAAGAGTTCTACCACTAGCTATCATGATTTGATCTTGAATGGAAGCTTTTCTTTGAACTTTTCTCTCTGGTCTCCTTTCTCTCATGCCTCTGAAGTAAAAAAAATAATTTAAAAAAATTAAAAAAAAAAAAAAAGGGAAAACCTTTGCCTTTTTGTTTTGTTCCAAACCTCAGTTGAGAGGTTGATGAGAAGACTGACATCTTTCCCTGAAATGTGCCTTATTATCAGACTGGTGTAAAGGAATGATTGAGATTCTTACAGCTACCACTGCAGAAAAAATTATTTGTACATGTTACTTTGAGTTATTGAAGTGTAGTAACTTCTGGTAGGAAGGGTGTGATCAGTCCTACTGAGGATGCTGAGCGTCACTCCAATTTTTACTCAAGTACTGGTGCTGGCTTTGGTACTGCAACAAACTTTTGTTGCATACTGGCTGTTTCCCTTCCAGCAGTATTTCTCTTGGGTGAAATACTGGAGCTGTAAGTGCCCATGCAAGCATGTGAAAGAAATGATTGCATGACATTGCTCTGGTGAAACAAAAAGGGTTTCCTAGTGCATTGGCTATCAATAACAGCGCATAGGCTTTTCAGTTTAAGGAAAATGATGTGCAGTGGCCAGTTTTTAATATCCTCAGCATGTGTTTAAGCCCTCTTTACACAGGTGTGTAAACTTAGCTGCCTTGCACATGATGCAGAGTTGCTGTGTGCTTCTGTCACTTGTTCCACAGCAAGTTGTATCGTCACAGTCTTGAGTGTTATAGCCAGAGATGAGTTTGTGGTTATCCTTGCCAGGAAACACCACAGGACAAGACACCGACCAGCCCCAGTGTCAGGCTGTGAAATTTGCTATATATTGAGGGAATCTTGTGTTAAAGCTTTTGAAAACAAACCCAGGACACTGGGTTAAAAGTTGCTGGTAAAGCAACTAGTGAGGATTCCTTCTGATCTCCAGGGGACCTGCCCTTAGAAGTCCTTATCTCCTTATCTTAGAAGTCCTTATCTGGAGAAGGATTTCTACAGATCTAGCAATATTTGTGGTGCTGAGTCAGGACTTTTTTCTCCCCACAACTCAACCAGGGGGTAGCATTTACTGAGCTGGATGCCCCTTGAATACAGAGGCCAACTAGTAGCAAGGAGAACAGACTATTATTTAGAGTGCTTTTCCAAAAATATTTTCCCCAGCTTTTACAGAATGTGCTTACTGTGACACATCCTAATTTTAATGCAAACAGCTCCCTTCTGGATACCTAAATGTTATCTAGAAAACAGGCAAGAGATACAGCAGCTAACGGGGCTTGGTATTTAGATTGGAGAAATTAAGCTGCATTACAAGGTTCAGTGAACAGGAACATGCACTGCCTCATGGTGGCTTTGTTGCAGGCTTGCCATCTGGCTAATTATCCAGCAGATGGTGGGAGGCCTGTGTGTCAGTTTCTTTGCTACCTGCAGGGCTCTGACAGGTTTGGGTGTGCTGGAGTACTTCAGGGCTTGCAGGGTAAAACCTTCCTGTAAACTGTTGTTTTGCTGTTTTGGCATAGCAGGTACACACTTAGCAGTCCAAAGAAGTCAAAAGGTTGTGGACTATTTCAAAAGCACGTGTGGGATATGGGGTGTAGGCAGCGTGTGTCTGATCTGTGGCCACCAGCTAAAACTACCACACGTGCTTTTGTCATCTGCTTTTGCCTGCGTTGCCATTTGTGGCTGGTAAATTATTTCCATCTATGTGGCCTTGCCTTAAGAAATCTCTCTTTGAGGACATTCATTTAAGGGTTGGACTCTGTGATCCTTATGGGTCCCTTCCAGCTCAGGATATTCTGTGGTTTTATGGTTCCCTGTTTAAGGTAAAAATTGTGCCAAAGCTCCATCCACTATTGTCTGCTGAAGAGCCATTATAGAAACAGAGCAAAATCTTTCTTCTCTCCTCCAAATTGTTTGAATCTGTCCTATCTGTGATCCTGTCTCTACCAAAGAGCTATCGAAGAAGAGATGAACCTGGACGACTGGTGCTGAAAGGTTTTAGTTCTGTCCTAAAATGTGGAGGTGGGTAAGAGCCACAGAAACCTCTCAATGAGTCAAAATCAGTAAAATTTTCTGGTCAATGCAGGAGACTTCTTGCCCAGAATTCCAGGAAAGAGGCTTATGGTCCACTTGTGGTGATGTACCTCATTATTGTGAAAACTGTCATCCTGTTGATCTGCTGTAGCTCTTGTTGGTGGCACACTGGGCTTCTGTAGGGCCTGCTGTGTCTCAGAAGAGCTCTAGATAAGAAGCCTCTGATGTACAGAGGAAAAGGTGGCAGACAGTAGAAACTGTAAATTTAAAGTCTTTCATATAAAATAAAGGGTTGTTCGTTGTAAGGTTTAAACCTTCTATATACAGTGTTGATAAGGAACAGGATAATTTTGTGGTGCTGTACCACCATATCTTTTAAGTATTCTCAGGTCTGGGTGTTAGAAAAATAGCTCTTGAATCTGATAGTTGTATTTAAATATCAGCTCAATGTCAAGAATAATGTCTGATTGGATGTGCACTTGGTTAATATTGATTAAAATTGCAGTCTCAGTTAAGAGTCTGATGATAGTGCCCTTGTGTTGCTATGGGCAACCAACATGTTGTAAACTTACTGAACATTAGATTTGTATTTAATGTTTCCATTGTCTTTCTGGTACAAACAAGGTTTCTCCCCATAAATGAAGAGAGTTCTGACAGCCCTTTGAGGACACTGAAACAATGCTAACAAGATCAGGGATTTAGATGTCTGTTCTCCATTGATTATTTTTTTAAGTGTCTTTCCGCTTGTGGAACAGGTTTTGTGTTTAAGTCTGTCTTTCCCTTGCTTACTGGGTGGTTGGGGCAAACACATTGGAAGCACACAATGCCCACCTTCTGTATCTAAGGTTAAAAAATGGGTTTGGGGTTCACATTTCAGCAGTGCCTTCTGGCAGGTCTCCCTGTGGAGGTATTGGCCGTTTCCTAAGAAACCGACAAGGCAGATGAGGGTGAAAGGAGATTAAATTAATAAGCTGTACACATGAACTTTCCATTGGAGCTCAGCAGTTCATGGCTGTCCTGGAAGCGGTGCCAATTAACCATTGAAAACAACCCAAAGAAAAAATTAGTCCATTAGACAATTAAATGGAGTAGGGAACCTTACAGCTCCTGAGAGCTGGGCACTCATGTTCCAGAGGTGATCTCTAATGTGATCTTGCAGCATTGATTTTTGTCTTTCTACCCTCTGGTTGTTCTTGCTGAAGTCAGGTGGTAGTCAGCAGCCGTTTCAGGCTAGAAGGAGCTTTTTGCAAGAGTGACGTCCACATCCACTGTTCTACCTGAACATCAGTCCTCTTGTTCCTGCAGACAGGATGCTACAAGCTAATTTGTTACGGGACCTACAATTCTGACATTGTTTCAATGTTATGGAGGCAAGAAGTATACAAAGTCACAAATGTGACTTGACCAGAGATACAAAGTATTTCCATAGGAATTTTTCTCTCATAGGTTAATGATTTGGCCGTGTTCTTTAGCTGACTGGCATGGGATGTGACTATCTCTTTCATTGTGAGCTATGTATAATTTTATTCCAGTTGGTTTCCTAAGCCTCTTTCATGGAAGGAACCTCCTGCCCAGTAGGGGATGTGATCTGGTGTAGGCAGCTGTCGGTTTCACGCTGGAGGTGGCTGTTACAACCTCGTGGGAAAAATGAATGGGTATGTGGTACTGTTCTCCTTTTCCAGGAGCATCTGAGGGTGCATCTGTGCTGTAGCCACATCAATACTCCAGCATAGGGTAGAGACACATGAATTAATGTTAAGTTAATCATCTCTGTCCAGACATGCCAGCATGGAGCCTTCTGCAAGGTCAGTCCCAAAAATCAGGTAATTTAGCCTTCAGTAAGCTTTGTGCTTTTTTTGATGAAAATAAACCTCAGGTCACTTGTTTTAAAGCTAAGTGGAGTTGGCTTTCAGCTACACTGCACAAACTCAGATAGTAGCAAGTCCCTCAGGGCACTGAAATTTTTTTAGCCACTTGAAAAAGATTTGGCTGTAAGCTGTGCAGGAGGGCTTGCTGGTTGTGCAGGGGTTGTGTTGCCTCTTGGTTACATGTCTTCACTTACTGATGAATTCAAACTGCTTCCAGCAAGGCTACTTGTGTAGAAATAGTAGGGGGAGATTATTTTATGTTCACTTATTTGGCTTTAGATTTACGCGTTCTAAAGGATGTATTGTATAGGTAACTACAGGGTTGGCAGCATGGAAACCTGACTGCAAGTAGCTTTGCTTAAGAAATAGGGAAGAATGTGATTTCTCTTAATAGTCATTCACTGAACTAAATTGTAATTTCCAAGCAAATTCTGACTGCTACAGAATATTGCACAGAGTTGTGCATCTTTCTTATTTGTTCAAAGCAGTGATCACTGGGGTCAGCTTTTGCAGATTAACAGGAATGCCATGTTCCTCCAAAAAACCTATCTGGGAGGTGTTTCAGGTGAAGGATTTTTTCCATCCTGCAGCTGTTGAGAAAGTGTTACAGAACAGGGCAAGCTGTGGGGATTGGCCTTTGTTCTGATTTTGCTTGAAATAATTTTTTCTCACTAAACATTTTTCAAATAGTTTTGGTGATTTCTTCAGGTGGCTGCTATGCTGCCATGGGGCACTAGGCTCTGGAGACAACTGTAAACAATGGAAAGCCATCAGATAAGATTTTTAAATTACCTTTATGCCTTAGCTGTGCCTATAAAATAAGTAAGTGAATGAGTAGGAAAACAGACTTAGATGAAGATTCCTCCAGATGTTTGTGGAGGGCTGTGTTCAAAGGAGCAACTGTGCAGGACTTTTTAGAAAAAAAAGTATTTGATTCAGGGCAGTAACATCAAATGTAGTATATGCATGAGCTAAAGTAGAAGCTTCTGCCTGACCATTGGTGGAAAAATATTATGTAAAAAGTTGGTGAAAATTGATTGTAGTATGGATGTGCCTTGGTTCTGGCTTTGAGCTGCAATGCATGGTTTTGTTTCTCAGGGCAAGGAGCCCCAAAGGACTGAACGTGCACTGTCACTTCCTGGCCAGTCTGTGAGGCATGACACAGCCCTTTTATTCCCAGACATCCACATGACAGTGATCAGCAGATACTTGAGGCTTTCCTGCCCTGGGACTGGTTTTGGTTGAGACTTTTTCTTGGTTAAAGCATCATTATCTTGTGTGATGGCTCTGCAAATCAGCTAATTTGCTTTCAAAGGTCTCACTGCAGATGGTCATCTTAGGCTGTCTTCTTGCTGCCAGTCCTTCTGCTGCTGTTCTCCCATGTTACTTCAGGTTGCCGTGGGATCAGATCCTGCTTTAAATACTGGGGTGCAGCCAGGTGTACTTGTGTGCAATTGCAGGTTTCTGTCCTCTGTGTGAGAGCCATGAAGCTTTTTTTGTGTCTGCAAGAGACTGGAGGTGAAGCATCTAAGGGAAGATGGTTTGCAGTTTCCCAGCAGAGGTTTTTTTAAGGTTTTTTGGTTTTGTGTTCACGCGTGTGTGTGTGACAGGGTGTAGCTGTTGGCAAGGGGTGACAACAGGTATCAGGCACAGGTCATGGGACTACCTGAGATGTGGCACAGGCTGTCACATCTATGACCAGTTGTAGCAGAGCAGAGGGAAAGAGCTCCTGTGGAATTTCAAACCAGCAACCCATCCATCAGACACACACTGAAGAGGGAGCCACAGGCTTGTTGGGCGTTCAGTGGGATTTCCGCCATGAAAGCAGCAATTAGGCTGTAATTAGGCAGCAGTAGTGCTGATGAAGAACTGCCAGAGGCCAGTGACCTCTAACAAGGCTTTTGATAGGAAGTCACAGCCCTTAAAAGTAAAATCTTTTCCAGGGTCAGAATTTCCATAACAGTGGAAATAGCTTGCTGCTATAATCCAGTGGAATGGAGTGAGCTTTTTTGGCAATATTAAATCTAACACTTTGGTATATGCACTGGTAGTGCACTTTTAGCTGTGACTGATGGCTGCACAGTGGTCCTCTCAGCATGAGCTTCTTTTTCTAAACAATTCAGCATAGATTTACCTCCTTTTGCAGAATTTTTAGGGGGAGAGCCCTCTGCCTTCTGCTGGACCCCTCTTATTTTCCTGCCCCTTAAACTGGGTTGCACAGCCAAGGCCAAACCTTTCATGGTACAGGTATAGAAATCAGCACGTCAGAAACCAAAAGCAATTGCAGCATTAAGAGATACCTTTGAGTTTGAGCAACTTCTGCCTTTTTTGGCCACTTATTTTAAATGACACTTGGAGAAATTCTTTTCAGTACGTTTATGGAGAGATAAGTTGCTCAGTTAATCACTTAAAGCATTAAAGACTCGGGTTTTCAGACATGTGCTTGTTTTGCAGTGCACTTCTCATCACTTGGTTGTCTGCAGAACAGAATTCAAAAGCAAGAGAGTGTTGTTTTCTTCTACAGATGCTTGAGACTGCACGTTGTTTTTACCACTTCTGTGAATAAGCAGTACTGCTTCTGCTTCTAGAAGAGAGCAGCATCTGGTTAGGTGTATATGTGTATAAGTGTCCTGTACCAGTCTGAACAAGACACACTTCTGCTCCCTGGAGACAAACAGTGAGGCTTCAGAGGTGTCTAGTTAGTTGTCAGCCTGTTCTGTGACACTTTTCAACCTTTCTTTTTCTTTTAAGTAACACTTCTAGAGTTCTTGTGTGAAAGAGACAGTTAAGCAGAGAAGCACTTTGATATCAGAGTTTAAAGAAAGTTTCTGGGAATACTTCTGTAAAATTAGGGGATGTAGTGGTTACTACATGAGCTTTCCAAGAAGAAAGAGACAGAGGGAGATGCTGGGGTTGTAGTGGAGGAGAAATTGCAGAAACAGTGCTTTGCTGGAGAATTTTGGATTGTGATACTGTTGCTCATTGCTGCAGTCTTAGCCCAATGATGTCTGTCAGGTGACAGGTAATCATACAGAACTTGCCAGGCAATTCAATGGCAAACATAATTGAATTAGATTTTAAAGGTGTAATCAGCTATTTTAAAGATTCGAGACATGTATTTATTTCAGAATCAACCTGTGTGAAAGGAACTTTCTGCTGTATAAGTAAATCATTCAGAAGAACATGGAATATCAGAACTTCATGGTCCAACTACCAAACAGGACACATCACTGAACACCTGGTGCCTAGATTGATGTGCAAAGCCCCAACTTCTTTGGTAATCAGCTCTTCAGGGGCATGACGAAGATTTTCAGGTTATTAATAATAATTTCACAGTTGAGAAATCAATTTAGAGTTAGAAAAAGGGAAGAAAGCTTTTTTGTTTTCAACAATCTGTTAAAGAGGTCTGAGGCAGAGACCGGTTTGTTTGGAAATCTCATAGATATGTGGTCAGAAATTTGATTGTTTTTGCTTTAAAATGCATTTATAATTTAGATGTGCAGTGCTTTTAAGACTTCTCATTGCTTTTTAAAAGCTAGACTTGTGCACTTGATCCCCAATTTCTACTCTGTAGTTTTAGCAGCAGAGTAGGAATTTGGGTGGAGGGATATCAGATTCATTTATTGTGACCCCAAAGTCTGGACAAACATAACAACAGGAGATAACTTTTGTTTGCAGACTGATACCAGTAACGAAATTAGTAATTATAAGTCTAGATTTAATGGCAAAGTAAAAGTAAACCTTGTCTGAAAAATGAAGAGAGACCAGTCATCACCATAAAAACTATTCCATAAATGGAAAATTAGTGACTTGAATTTACGTTCCATGCTTGCTGATTTTAAGTCAACAATTTTAACTCCAATGTTAAGGAGTGCATAAATCACTTAAACACATCCTGCAACCTTTGCTTAGCAATTCAAGGCAATGAAAAGAACCAGGGCTGCAAAAATATACTGGAGGGAGCAAAGATGTGTTTTTCCTTGCCAGTTCTGTGTAGCAGGTCGTTCTAACCTGGTGAAGCCCTGTGCCTTCATGCTTTTCTGATCAGTACAGCACAGCTTGGTCTCCACTCGATTGTTCTTTAAAACTTTATGAAGCCTGGTGTTTCAACATGTTCTGTTGGTTGTCTCTGTTCTCATTAATAAATGTTTATTTTTGCTACTTGCTGTTTCATAAAGCTTATTGCCAAACACACAACTGTTCCAATATGGGTGTGTTTTTTTCCTGACATGGAATAATGTCTGTTCATAAAATCACTACTAAAAGGACAGTAAACTTTCCTTCTAGAAATAGCTGCCTATAAAAATCATAGTATTATATACTATCTTCATTCAATAGCTTTGGTCCTAATCTTGAGGCATAAAGTTCATCAGTCCTGGCTTACTGCAGTGCTGGGAGGATAGGCTGGATCTTTTGGGGAGTCTGAGGATTGAAAGTCCTTCTGCTAGCATGACTATAGACACAATACAGTAGCCTGTATGAAACTGGGGGCAAAGGACCACAGCTGTGCAGTCATATTTTTCCCAGGAGCCTCTCTGGCCTCTATTGAGTCAACAAATTTTTACCACCAACTCTTCTATAATTCAAAGACTGGTTTGCCTGAAGAAGTGAGGGCTTCCTGGGTTTTGTTCTCTGTAAGACTGAAAGACTTTGAACAATGTAGGGTACATAGCAAATAAGGAAAAGAACTGGGCATAAAGAGCTGGAATTCTGAACTGGAAAGGATGACTTTGGCTTCCCAAAGCTTCAAGCAAAGAACGGTCCTGACTTGAGGTGGTAGTGCTCTTCCAGGTTTCTGACTGGGTTAGCTCTCAGCTGCCTTGGTGGGAAGATGTTGTTTCTATAAGAGCAGTTCAGCCCAGACCTGGATATTTATTATCCTGCTTCATGAAGCATCATTTGTAGTCAAAGTGCTGAACGTCAAATTAGCCAGTCTGACACTGCGAGTTCTCTGTTTGCCACGATATGGCTGTGAGTCCTTGAAAACATTCAACTGCAATACTGGGTGTGGGAAAGCATCTTTCCACAGGACTACATTGCTTGCTGCTCTCCAGAAAATGTCCCTAGAGAACTTAAGTGGGGTGGTTTTGATCTGGGCCATTAAGGTTTGTGGATTCTGCAATGATATGCTTAGAATTGGTTTCCAGATGTGGAGCTATGCTTTCATTTCTGTGCAGGACTGATATACCGTGTCAGCTGACCCTTATAAATGCTTGAGTGGGTTTGTAAGAAGCACATCTGTGTCTAATGAGTCTAATTAGAAATTAAAAACTTGCATCTTAATAGCTTTGGTTGTTTAGAAAAGGACTTTAATGTAGAAGCTGTGCCTTGATTTGTGCATGGGGAAGTGGGGAAGCAGATAACTTGTAAGGAACAAAGCATGTTAACGAAGGGTGAACTTTGACCACAGGGTAGCACAGCACTTGGAGTCAGAACAATCTCCGATGGTTCAGAAACCCCCCTCTGAGCATCATGTGTTGTTAATCCTTATCTGTTTTTGAGGCTGCAGCCTTATTCCTTCCAACCTGTGCACCAGCCTCTTCATTCCCAGCTCTCTGATGCATCTCCTATTGGCCCCAGAAGCCCAGCGTTCCTCTGTATAATGGCTGGTGGGGTTTCTCTGCTATGTTTTTGGGGTTTGTTTTGTTGTTAGCTTTTGTTTGGGGTTTTTTTTTACATGACAAATTGCAGTTTTCTTCAGGCAGAAGGTGAAAGGAAAAAAACAAAAGAAACAGTCTAAGCAACAGATTAAATTGCTCTGTGAAATGCTGGCTCTTCCCTCTCCCACAAGGACTTGGGTTGAGTAGAAGATATGTTTGGGAGAAGAAACATATTGGAGCAACCTGCACTAGTGTTTCATACCCTTTAAATTAATCTTCTGTCACCACACCATAACAGAATATAGCCGCTCAAATCCTACTGTGCTCTGGTTTTTTTAGCAGAGTCCCTTCTTTTGCTTGTATGAATTTATTTCAAAATCTAAATTAAAATAAAAATTCATTCCTCTCTGCAGCTCTGGTGTTTTGTGACCAAGTGCAATGACTGTGTCCTTGCACATAGATCTGTCACCTGTGTTTGCCTGTCTGTGTGTGTCCCATGGGAGAGTGGTACCTTGGCAGCCTGGCTTTGGGAGCAATCCCTGCTCAGGCCCCTCACCTGGTGTGGGCAGGGACGGCTGTGACTACCAGCCTGCCAGCCAGATTCAGTGCAAACCATCTGCCTCTCACAGCAGTGCTGGGTAATGATCTCAGCATGTTTCATGCCCTGGGAACTTTGTGCAAACGCGTTCTCATATGGTGGGTAACAAGGAAGTCCTAAATGTTTCCAGCATGTGGAGAGGTTCTCTGAAAGCTGTAGCCAGATCAGAGGTGGGACAGATGCCGATGGTCATCAGAGATGGTGATGCTGTGGACTAAAAAGCATCATGGCACTGATAGATTAACCCCAGCACATTGAGCTTTGTTTGTTTGGCTGCTTCTGCAGCGAAGGCAGTTTGCTGCACTGTGCTCGTCCCCGTGGATACAAGCTGTTCTCTCTGCACAGCCTGGGTCACCTCTCCCAGCCCTCTCCTCATTCTGTCACCAGCCTGCAGCTCTAAGGGTGGTTTTGCTAACCACTAATCGCTTGTTTCATTCAAACAGGAAAGGAAGGGTCTTGGTGGATGTGGCTCTTCTCCCATTGCAGAGCTGCCATCTGTAGTGCTGCAGTGCAGGAGGAGCTCATTCATTCTGATCAGATGGAGCTATGAAACGTAAGTCACTGTAATCTGTAAACCCTCATCCACCTGGGGTCCTTCTTGCTGACTGCGCACAGCCAGAGTGAAGCAGAATCCTTTCAGGTGGCTGAGGATGGTGGGAAATGGTCAGGAGATGGGATGCAGTGCTTGAGGCAAACAGAGCAGGTCCATTCTCCCAGAATCCTGTTTCCCCTTTCTCCAGTATTGCACACCTTCCTGAGTTGCAAAGAAAGGTACAAGGAAACGCAGACACAGGATTTGCATGTGGCACAGTTCTGGATAGGTAGAGTGGCACAGGAGTTTTGGAGCTCATATAAGGCTTAGCAAACACACTTAGGTGTCTGATATCTCAGAGCTAGAACAAAAGACTGGGGGTGAGACATTGCATTGTTGGCCACAGCAGGTTCTGGAATTAAAAGATGTCAAGATTCCTTGCTGAAGTGATCCTGCTCTTTAATGTGTTGGAGCCCTGTTCAGTGTCTACAGAAAATAAGGTATCTGAGTTGGATCTTCTAGTTGCTTTCATTCCTGGTCAGAAGGAACATTATATCTCTGAACCCGTGTTGCTTGGGTTGTGAACTAGAGAGAGAACTTCCATTGTCTTTCCCCTCCACCTTTTTTTGATCTTTTTCAACAGCTGATAGCTGCTATTCAGACTGTTCCAAAATCAGCAGAGTAAAACAGAGCTGGTTTTGTTAGTTTTTGCTGCCCATGATCCTTCTCTCCACCCTAGCAGAAGTACACAGAACATCTGTTCTCAATGTGCTGAGAGCACAAGCCACTGTGGAAATCCTGTCCATCTGCAGATGAACAGCATTGCTTTACTTCACATGTGGAAGCAGAGGGGTCAGGGCTTCACTGCTTCCACATGGAAAATTTGCTTTTCCAGGAGGTCTAGTCATGTCTCTGTTGGGAACTCAGTTCTGAGCTGCTGTTTCTTTTTGTATTGGCTTACATAAGCAATAACTCATAAAAACTACAATTTAAACCTGGACACCAGGGTGAAAAGCTCCATTGTACTTCATCAGTGACTTAGAGCATTAAGGTACCAGGGTTAATCTCATGAAATGAATTGACAAATTGACAAGCCCATTTTTGTAATCTAATTACCCTTTCATTTTGATGATCAGTTGGAGCAACTGACCCTTAAATGAGTCAAAACCTTCAAATCACTGTCTTGAACAGTGAACACCTTGTCATAGCTTCCAAAACCAATTATAAACTACAACTTTAAAAGCTCTTTTTATTATTTAAAAAAACCCTGTGAGATAAATACACCTTCAGCAGGTTAGATGCTTCCTTCTGAAACTTGCTATATATGATCTGAGAGGAATACAAGAGGAAAATCTGGTGACTCCTATGTGGTGTTTCAAGCTATTTTCTGGTTGGCAAGCTGAATGTACTGGTCCTAAAAATGTTAATAAGCCTTTTGTAAATCAGTTTTAACTTGTTAATTAAGAATTTCTAGCTATGGTTATGACCTGCAGGAAAATGTTTAATTGGCTGTTTTCCCTAGCTGGTTAAATATCTTCCTACTAGAAAGGAGGGAGAATTGTGTGCTTATGGGACTTGAATGCCTCAGACATAAGAGAGAATTCCTGTGCTTAACACTGGAAGAAATTTTTACTGGGGATCTCCACAGGGAAGGTCTCTGCTTAAGGACAGCAGAGCAAGCACTTGCTTGCCTGCCTCAGTTTGCTCTTCCATCAGAGATGAATGCAGGCAGTGGGAGGCAAGAGAAACGTGCTCTTCCCTGATGGAGCACGGCCACAGGTTTCCCATGGTGGAGCCTCCATCTCTGAGGATATCCAAAAGCCTTCTCATCATGGTCCTGGGCATCCAGTGTCAGGTGGCCTCGTTTGAGAGGGAAAGTTGGACCACATGACCTCAAGAGGTCCCTGAAACCTGAGCCAGCCTGTGATCTTTTTCAGCCAGAAAAAGGAAGGAAGGGATGCACCCTTGGTATGAGTCAGCAGCTGACAAAGATGCAGCAGGTCAGAGAGGAGCAAGGGGTGTTTGTAGCCACCAGCCTATGCTTGGAGGAGGAATGGCCAAGGCGTGAAAGATGTGTTCCCAAATGAGAGAAGAAATTGTGTGTGTAACCAACACGTGGGCCTGGGTCCACTGTCAAACAGGAATGCCTACATGTAATTTGAACTGGCTTTCCAGCATCCATACCATGTTCCTTGCTATCTGCTAGAAAGCCCATTGAAGTACTGGATACTGTACTAAATTCCATTTGTTTCTTTGCGGTTAAGTACCCAGAAAACTCATTCAGCTCTTCTCACAGAGACACCTGCTTTCTCTTCTGCACAAATGCAGGCACTGCTGGAGACAGGAGTATGCCATAGGTGTGGGGGGCAAAGCAAGGAGCAGATGCCACATGGGCAGGATCCCTGCTATCAGTTCCGCTTACTTGGGATAGGACTTTCCTAATCAAGTGGAGAACGCTTTGGTACCTCAGTCAGGCTTTCTGCAGCACAGAAGGCAACAAGAAGTGTATTTCTATAAAAGTAATTTAGGACCTCTTTCCAATTATATTTTGAAAACAGTGATTTGTCACTGTGCTGCAGCTTCCTTTTTAAATGTTTGACTGTAGCTGAAAACAAGCTTGAGTTCATATTTCAGCAAGTTGCAGTCAAACTCTGGAAATCCTGTCACGTCTGTGTACAGCCATTATTGAGTTTAATGAGAACTGTATGCAACAAATGGCACCCCATTTGTCCTCATCTAATCATCCATGAAATCTTCCATTGCTAAAATAATCTCAGAAAATTTGGGGTGAATCCCTGGTTGGAAGTGACTGTCTCATAGCAGTGACCATCTGGAAATGCCTATTGCAGCATAGCTATGAAGTGTGAAAAATCCCTCCTTCTCCATTTCCATTTACTTAAAGAGTGTTCCATTTGAGAGAGCAGTCACTTGGTGGTTACCACTGTTGCAAACCACTGCACTGATTCAGGTGCATGGAGATGAGCAGTGTGAAGAAGTGCATAGAAAATGACTGAGGTCTGTGTGTGTGCAAGAAAGCCTTTAAAGCAAGAGCTGTTGAAAGAGTGAACAATATTCTGCTTATTAATGCAGATTGGAATTTCCTGCTAGCTGAGAATAATGCAAAGGTCACTCACCAGCTGCAAGCAAACAGCGTGTGGTTCATTCTAAAATTAGTTAATCTCTAGCATTTCCATTTCTTTTCCCTGCATTTCTTGTTCTCTACCTTAGGCCTGGGAATCCAGTTAAAGATACTGAAACTTGAAGAAAATTAAATTTTTTTTCTCTCTGTAAACTTCTGTTAACTGCTGCATTGGAGATGATGAGGTGTCTGTTGCCTATCATTACAGCCAGGGTATTATTATGTCCCTAAAACATTTTACTTGAATGACTTCAAGCTATTCTTCCCTCCCCATAGTCTGGGATCTGCTAGCAACTATGCCCTCTGCAACTATTTTACACTGACTTTTAAGAAGTCTTTTCTTGTATCTCAGGCTCAGAGATGATTTGGGAAGAACCTGAATAATGGCCTTAGAAAACCCTCCCTTTCTTTTTGCTGGTGAGCTGGAAGCTGCTGGTGTTATCTCACAGCACCGTGGCCAGTCTGGAAGTGGGAAAATTGTTGGAGCCTTGGATGGAAAGGAGGGCAGGGGCACTGCAGGCATAAAATTTGCCCTGTGTTTCATGACATGCAATGCAACATTAGCTACTGAAGACACTAACTCCAGAGAGAATCTGTTCGTGCTTTAGGGGATCTTGCAGAAAGGTTTTAACCTGACAACTGTATAAAATAAATTACTTCAGAGCAGAATGTACCTATCCTGGCTCATGTGGCTGATCCTTTACCTGCAGAGGTGATTGGTGTGGTAGAGATGATGATCCTTAGAAACGCTGTAGCCAGGAAATAACAAGGAGGCACTTGCCACGTTCAAGGGAGTTTAAGCACTGAGAGCCAATTGTGCTGTCTGGATATAATAAATAGTCTGCAGAGTATTTATTACCTTACTGGGGAGGTGCTAGTTAGTCAGATACACGTCACAGATGATGGATGAAAGGATGGTCAGTCAGTTGCTTTTCTGTGTTTGAGGATTGTGTATCTAAGCCTAAGCTGAGCTCTAAGCTCCTCTGTTTTGCAGGGGGATCTCACTGCTCTGCACACACTGCTGGTACCTGCTGTTGGTCAGGCTGTGTTAGACCAGGTGTGGGCACAGGAAGGCACATGGGTCATCACTCCATCACACAAATAGGCATGTTATACCAAGAGAGGATTTTATCAAGATGAAAGACTCATTTTTTTAAAGCCTTAGTGAGTGTGTTCTGGAGTGCCTTGCATCCAGGGAGTGCTGCGGACATGGACACTGCAGGAGGGAATAACTGACAACACAGTTCTGTGCAAAAGCTCTGGACATCTTTGCTTTTCCTCCAGCCTCTCCATCTGCCATGGCCTGTTTAGTGGGGCAGGCAGTAATATGTTTGGTAGCTTCTTTAATTCCCTTTTTTATGTGAAACTTGTAACACTTTTAATCTCTTGTTAAACATTCCTAATCAATAGTCACAGAATTTATTAAATTGTCTAATTCCTAGTTTAATTCATTAGGCTAGAGATCATGTTTTCTTCGGTTGCAAAGTCGGAATTTTCCATTCTTCTCTGTAATAAATATGAATACAGTTCCAGGATTCATAATTTCTCTCTTCTTTTGGTGTAAGAGCCAAGATGGCTGTTTCCTGTAATCCCCGGATTATGCTGTTGGTTAAAACAGGCATCCTAATGGAAATTTAATACAAAAGATGTTAAATGAAAACATGTATTTTCAATGTTGATTGCATAGAGACATTCTATATATGTCTCTATGTTATATATGGACAGAGGAGAACATAAGATTAGATGTTACATTCTCGCTCACTGTTTTGTCTTGACAGTGATGAGAGTCCTCAACAAGGCAGTGGGAGCTGCAGAGGTACACTAATGTAAAAACTCAAGCAATGTCATTAAAAGAAAAAGATTTTTCTTCAAGTTTCTTTGGTGCACTGCAAGCAGAGAATGGTCTGCAGTCTTATTTATGTCTTAAGCATGGAAATCTCTGTACTGATAAAAGTAAAAAACAGAAAAAACAGCCATCAGCGACTTATCCACTTACACAGAATGCCCAAAAAATAGCATCAAAAGAGAAGGAACCCCCCCTAAGCACTGTCCTCATGCTCAGTGAGGGTGTGTGCAGCCTCACCAGGGTGATCCATGCAGTGCTGGCATGTAGAGTTACCCTCGGGGTGGACAGGAGGATGGTGGTTGTTAGTCCAGCTCCTTGTGGTGCAGCAGCAGGATTTGGCAGCCACACAGAAGTTCTGGGAAGAAGTGCTGTCTGATCTTGTATTTATGTCCAGCTCTGCTTTCTATTCTTAAGTAGATTCCTGACCTCCTTTTAGTGGCTGGTCACAGGATATTCGTGACACATGCCCTTAAGGAGTTTATCTGTTTCATCCGTGTCATTAGGGTGCTTGTAGCAACACCCAAACATGCTAGCAGGGAAGAGGGAGAGAGTCTTTAGAAGACTTGATATTTGGTGTTTACTTACATATTCTGGAATGGCAATTATAACCCTGTACACTTCATAGAAAAGTACCTTGCAAAGATACAGGGCTGCTCATTAGTAAACATTGCTCCTTAACATCCACTTTAGGGGCAGCAGTACGAAAAGGTTAAGTCTTAAATTCCAGGAAGTTAGAGAAAACTCATCTTTTCATTCAACCACCTATCTGTGACCCTTCCACTAATACTGAAACAACAACGGACTCTGGGCCTCTTAAATTTAAGCTGCTGTTTTCTGTGTCTTCCTTAACATGGTTTTCATAGTCTTCCTCCAAGGAGGAAAATTAGAGAGTCAGGCAACTGATGAGAGAGTAGAAAAGCTTTCACACTTGTTTCCAGGTCAGCAAGGACAGTAACCAAGAGTCATTAAAAAGCTATTCAGACAGAAAACCACAGATTTTCACAAAGAGTGAATTCTGCTATACCAGAGCCCACATTAAAAAAAAAAAAAAGTTTATGAAACACACCTTGCACTAATTTTACTCTTGCTCTCACCAAACTATCTGCAAAGGAAAGCAGCGCTGGCTGTCCCCAGCATGGTGAACTTCTGCTTTCACAGGTTAATGTAACTTGGAGGGACTACATGGCTCTTCAGGATGGCCAGCCTTGTCCCCATCACTGCAGACTGCTGCCAGGGACTTTTCTTAGGAGAGGCTGAGTTGCTGCCAACAGCACTGAAGGGTCTCGAGTGTTGGATTAACTGGGGTCATGAAGTGGTTGGAGGAGCATCTCTAACTGTTCCAATGGGTAGTAGCTACCATGTTACACTGGGATAGTGGCTACCAATGCATAGCATTTCTCTGATATCTATAGATAAACGTATTCACATCTCATACATGGGGAAATAGAGATCAATTGCCCTTGTTGCCTTGTGTTTAATTGGCCTCCTGGGAATCAAGTGCAGATATTCCTCATCTGTCCTCACTTCTACTGGAAGACTCTTTGCTTATGAATATCTAGATGCTCTGCTGTCTTAGGTTTATCCAGACTCCTCTTTCCTGTTTCTTATTGTATGTGTGAGTCACTCTGCAGCTTGTCATAATTTATTTTTACAACATGCTGAAAGGTATAATGGAGAGATTATAAACATGCTAGGGAGAAGCCACCTGAAATAGCAAATGTTTCTAATTATAAAGTAAAAGCTGCCTTTCTAAGCTATTTGGTTCTTTATTATACCTTGAACAACCCAAAAATGTACTTGGCTGCAATTAGACTTCCAGATACAATAAGCGAATTGTAAATGAAAACCATACAGTGGAAAATTACACTATTAGCCTGGAGCAGTAGCCCTGATCTTTACAGTTTATGGTGCTGCACAGCCTACATATCCAGTAATGTTCTGTGAGTCCATAAAGTTGAGAGGACAGTCTCTTAAAAGCACAACAGTTTGGATTTTTGAAAAAAATTGAAGTCATTGTCACATACTTTCATGTTTATTATTTTTTTAACATTCCCAGACTTTTCCACATTAGTCTGGTTTAAATGGAAAGTAATTTGTCTATGTCTTACCAATGTCTATTAGGCAATGTTCCTGAAAGGGCTGCATTTAATTAGTTTCAGCCATGCTTTTGGTATCTGCAAGGTAAAAAAAGGAAAAAAAAATTGTGTGTAGATTTGTGCACAGAGAAGAACAACTGTAATCTAGAATTCGTGTGTTCCACAGTTGTGCTTGGATTTTAGTCCCTTATGCAGAGTTGTGTCCTGTTGGTCCACTTTTGCTGCTTTATGAAAATGCATTGCTGACTGTACTAATTAAAGACCCTAGTGCACACCTTCAGCCTCCACCAATTCATCACAGTGTTCACGGAGGAGCAAGAGTCGCAAAGTCACAGTTGGCACAAGAGGAAAGGGGCAGGTAGGGACCGGGAACACGTGTATTTAGGTTCAAGAGAGCAGCTGAATAATTCACAGTACTCACTGTCTGTATCTGTCACGTCCTGGCTGCTGTAAAGAAGTCATCACATTGGCTGAGATTGACATCTGGAGCCAGCAGTCTGAATACAGACTGTTTGTCTGATCGCTGCTCTGGGAGCCAAGGGCATTTCAGATGCCATTGGAGATGGTTTGAGTGGGGTCTTCAGGAATTACGTTGGTTGTGTTGGGCACAGGACATTAAAACTGACATCTTGTCCTCCTGCAGGCTTTGAATGGGGGCCAGTTTGCATGAGGCTTGCTCTGATTGTTAAAATAAACAGAAACAATAGAGGAACTTTCACTTGGCTAAAAGGAGAGTTCTAGATAAACACTTCTTTTGCTGGGGAAGAGGTTGACCCTACGCTTTGTTTTGCTAACTTCTGCCTCTGTTTGCAGGTAACCCATAATATTCAGGGTCTTCAGTTCTAAATGGATCTGTAGTTCTTTGGGAGGTATACTTAGCACACAGGAATCAATACCCTAACACAGTTCTCAAATGATCTGTTACTGGATATGATGTGTATTAAACAAAATTACTTGGGTTATGAGATTTCGAAGACCACTGTTTGGATTAAAGTAGTATGGTTTCCTGTTTTCTCCAAAATAAAAACAGGAGTTTGCCTGTGGCATCTACCTTCTTGTCCTTTTTTGAAACGCCATGAAAAGGAATAGAGTCTCTTTAACCATCTTCTGAAACAGTCACACAATCCTTTTAAATTTGTAGTTTCTTTTTAATTCATGGAGAACAGCTGTGGCATTGTTACTCCAACAACATAAGTGAATCTCTCAACAGATGGTTCTTGCACTGGCTGGGATGAAAGCAGCTTCCTCCATCCTGATGGGGCTTGTTTATTGTTCTTAGATCCTGATATCATGACAGGGCTCAAGTTAGTCTTTGCTGTTTTTATTGCAGTGAAAGTATAGTGTCACTCAGTAATTCTGGAATGCAGTCTTGCCCCTCCTCTTTAAATTTTTTCTTTTTAAAAAAAAGAGTATTGACTTCTGTTTCTTAATGTTCAATGCTGGTGCAACACACTCAGCTAGAAAGATTTGAATAGAAATGTAAATTTCCTCCAGCTGGAAATGGTTGCACAAGGGAGGTACTGAGTGCATTTATGTCAAAGACACTTGGTTTAGACCTTGAAATTTTCTTTATTACCCGAACTGAGGAAAGTTTATTAAAAAGAAGAGTAGATGTTTGGACCATCTAATAGATTGCATATAAAATCCCAAGCTTGCTCAGGTAACATTTAACCTCCTGTTTCTGAAGCAGGGTTGAATCTGCACATGGCAGAGATGTATGTGTACACTTACCTCACAGACTTTAACAGATGTAGGACTCTCATGATTAGAGAGTCAGTTTTTTTCATCTGTGGTGTTTCTGAGACAGTCATCTCGAATATGACATGAGATGCACCAAGCCCTCCCTTTGCCGTGCCAGCAGAATCTGTGAATCAGCATGGCCCAGCTGCAGTTGCTTCATGAAGCTGGGCTGTGCCTTTGAGGGCCAATTGATGGCAGTTGTGATTCCTGCAGTAATCACTGGGCTGCTTGTGTGTGCAAAGAGTGGTGTGATCCCAACTTTATTTTGTCCTTTCAGGGAGTGCAGCTGCTGCTCAGGCTCTCTGGCCAGGCGAATACCACAGCTTGAAGAAGATAATCAGATAATAAGGCAGCCTATGCTGCTAGGAAAACCATGTCCCTCCTCTTTCAAGGAAAAAGTAGCATGCCAGCCTGGGCTACCAGCTGAACTGTATCGTTGTAATTGGTGGAAGAAATGCAAAAACATTATTTGAGCAAATGTCACAAGTTTTGGGTGAATGACTTGTCAGCCTGGCAGTCGATTGTGGTGGAAGGGAGAATGTGTTGTGTTTGTAGTAAGAATCTCATCCAAATAGCTGAGGTTTGATTCAAGTCACTGTTGTAGACTGCATTGTGTTCACCTACTTATTAGTTCATGCTCTCTGTGGAGGTGTGACTGGAAATTCATTTTCCAAACTCTTCTTTTTATCTATCATCTGCAAGTAGAAGTCTCAAGGAGTCACACTGACAGGAGGAGTAGCATTTCCTCTTTCCAGGGGCTCGGTGAGAAGCCCTGTGTGCTGGTTGTTATGGGCTGGACCTTTCTCCCATAATAAAACACCTTCACTGTGATAATTACCTCTTGAAAACTGTAGTGCTGGTGCAAGACCTAGGCTACTTCTGGATGCCATGGGAAATTATGTTCTTCAGGAGAAGCTGTGCAGTGCAGTAGTTTCTGGATATGCCAGGGAGTAGAAGCAGTAAGGAGTTAAATGGAAGTTGGGGGAAGAATGCAACTTTGGTGTCTGTGCTCTCCACACAGCCACGCTTTTGTACGGTACATCTTGGCTCTGTCTGAACCACAATACTAGCTCCTGTTCTACTTGGTGTGCTTTTCATTTCTGGATTTAGAGCATGGCATGTTAATGCAATTAGATACCCACTGATGCAATGGAAATATAGAACAATTACCAAAATGTTTATGTGCGATGAGCAGGAGTGTCTTTTAAGTTCAAGGTGCTGAGCATGATTGTAGATGAAAGTGTTTGGCATGGCTCCTGTGTAATTAAGAGGATGTACATTGTCTCTTTGTGCCTGAGTTACTGTCAGCACATCAGGATTATTGTGGGCATGAGGGCAGGAGGCAGCTACCCCCATAATTTGCTTCATGCAAAAGCTGGATCTGAGAACTAGCAGTTCAAACTGGAGTTCAGCCATACTGATGATTTTGGAAGCTTCGGAAAGCAGTCAGTCACAAATTCCCTGAACCCTGCCCCATTATATAGTGCTGGGAGACTAGTTAGGTGGGAAAAGTCCTTGGAGCAGTTGGAGTAAATGGCCCTAAACTGTACTGTTTATGCTGTTTAATATTAATTTCTGTTCATAGCAATTCTGCGGGGATTTTACGTAGTGTAAGAGCAGAATAACTTAAATTTGCTATATTAAAGTCTGTTACCTCTCCTGTAAACAGGAAATAGTTCACAGCTTCATGATAGCTCTAAAATTACTGAGGTGGGAAATCCGAGCGAATTACAATTCTCTGTGTAAGCACAGGTGTGTACTCAGTGTTGACTATTGCTCTGCTTCAAATGTTTGCACATGCTGCAGAAGGGGAAGCATAAAAAACAGAGACAGAGTAGATGCATCACAGCTACCCTGTGATTAAACATAACGCAGTCTTAGTGTCTTTGCATCTGATATTTATTCTACTGGCTGTGCAAACAGGGTGTAACAGATTGCAGTTATTGTGTTGATCTCTCTGGCATAGGTAAACCATTTGAGTTGTTTTGGATGACCCCACATCACACCCTTCAATTAAAAGCTGGTTCTGCAGGCACTTTGCACAAGCTCTTGTGATGGTGGCCAATTTCCAGGTATCACGGGTGGTCGTTTAACTGAGATTGAAAACATTGTTTTGGTTTTCAAGTAGGTACAAGACAAAATTTTTCTTCAGCAGTTGTAGAGGCAGAGAAGATTTTAAATGGAAGTATATCGACTTTAAAGTAAATTGAAAGCCTTCAAGTTTTGTCAGGTTAGAGCGCAGGTTACAAGTAGGTAGAGGCTGACTGCTTTATGGGAAGTATGATGTCTCATCGAGGAATTATTATCTCAACAGGAAACCCTCTTCAACACTAATGGGCTCCCATTAGTGAGTGAAAATAAAAGGTCTGGAAATAAGGAGAGGGAGATGGTAAGAACAAAAGAAGGTATGTGAAAGACCAGTAAAGTGCAAGAAAACCTAAAATCATGTCCTGAGGTAGCTGCACTTAACAAGCAGGCTGATCATGATGATTTGTGTCATAGGTACATCGTGTGATCATACATCACCATGGCCCAGGACTCTGCTGCCTCTTTTGAAGGTCATTACAAGGCTCTGAGGTATCTTGTGTTTGCACAACATGAGCATCAGCCTAGATGGATCTGTATGCAGTAAAGTGTGCTGAAGATGTGCCCAGGGGTTAGGCTATATGTAGATAAGCTATTTAAAATGTGAGTTTCATCTAAAGCATCAGAAGCTCTCTCTGAGCTGTGGTGCTGGAGGCAGGGACATAATGAGACTGCTTTAATACAGCTCTAACATACACATTAGGTAGCGGTTGGAAAGACAGTCAATCTTTCAAGGTTTAAGCAGCACTTTCTGGAAGTGCCTTCAATTAACAGCTAATGACAAGCTTTTTTCAATGATTCTATGGTTATCTTGTATAGCCAGATAATGAGAATGATCACCCAGAGAGAGTTCAATTTATTTACCATTTTTTATTTCATTGGGAGGCTGATGAATATGTGAGCCGGTAGCATTCCTGATTTGTGCTTCCATAAGTCAAGTGCCTGAGTTCAGCTTCAATCCATCATTGCTCTGAAGATTTACATTTCAGATAGATTTTTCCAGCAGCATAGATGTTGCAAACCTTAAATTAATGCACAAAGCTGCCTCTGCCCTGCAGAAGATGAAACTATTATGTAAAGAAAACAATATCTCTTTCTGATGCCTGTCTTCTTAATGATAATGGAATTTAAAATATCTACAAAGGGCTGTTTCAGCTAAATATCTTATGTCCACCAGTATTTGAAAAGAGAATAATGAGCTGAAAGTGTTTCTGTGCCCACCTGCAGTGTTAATTGAAAGCTGTGAAGACGCAGAGGTAGAATCAGGCTCAGGGGACTATTCTTACAGAAATTTTATGTGAACCATCTCTCCTGTATCTGAATGTGTTGTCTAAGCCATCCTTATTAAGTTAAAAGGCTTCAGTGGTTGTAAGACATCTTCTTAATGCTTCCCCTTGTTTTAAATCTATAGGCAAGTCACAAACCAAATTGAAACCCCAGGAGATCCCATTTTTATGCTTTACTGACTGTCCTCTGGTCTCTACTTTTCTATGCACACTGTGCACAGCTTAAAACTGAGAAGGTACCTTAGGAGGAAAGTTGTGCAAATTTTGTTTGCTTTCTAAGATCACGTGTTGCTCTTCCCCTTTTTACTTCCAGGCTGCTTATGAGTGAGACTCACTGGGAGAAGAAATTGTCAGAAGTGACAGAGAGGTTGATCTACATTGATCAGGGACGTGTGATGTAATTGAAACATTGTGGATCTCTATCTGAATTACAGCAGTGTGGATGATAATAGCAAGGGAGTCGGTTCCTAAGAAGATTAACTGAGCAAAGAGCATGAAAACATTCATAAGCCAATTCTGGAAAAACAACTTGCTGGAAAAGGAAGATGACAGGGTGAAGAAACAAGCCTGTATACTGAGGCCAGCATTTAAAACATCTGGTGAATGGTCTAGCATGTGAGACTGGTGATTAGTTTATGTAATTTTCTGCTTCATATCAAACGCTTGCAGGAAGGGACCATATTTCAGGACTGTAATATAGTGCTGGAACTGCAGCTCCCGACCACCTTTTTCCCCTCAGCAGTGTAGTTTGGAGTGTAATATTGGTCCTAATTGCTTTCTGGTGTGTGCTCTCTAATTCAGTAGAAATGCATTTATGAAGATGCTCTTGTTGCAGGGGACAGAACCCTGGAGGAGGACCCAGCTCTCGCCTGCTCTAGTGTTAAACAGCTTCACTCCTCTGGATCTCAGTTTTCCCAAACATAAAACAGGGGATAATGACTCAGAATTCTCTTGCAAAAACACTGTGAAAGATTAAAAGGAAGATCGAAAATCTGAGACGTGGGGGAAAAAACATCACTGCAGGGAACAGGAATGAAGCCAGCTGTGCAGTGTGGCAATAGGGACAAAAAGGCAAACAAAAGTCCAGGGAGATTAAAATACAGGCAAAAAAACCTGTGAAGCCATTCTAGATCAGTAGTATGTTGCCTGAAACGTGGTGCTTGTTTCTGTTCAGCCATCCTAAAAAGGATACTGTGGAATCAGGAAGAGTTAGAGGGTCTGTAGCAAGAAAAAAGAAACAGGGGAAATACTGAGATTGTTTCATTTTGAAGCTGCAAACAGGAGACATGCTGGGAGGAGGAAAGTGGAGGTAGAAAGGTAGAGGTGAGGTGTTAGTAAGTACTTGAACTCCTGCTCCAAAACAGAAGATACTAAGAAGTTAGTGGGACTGAATGACACTGATCCCAAAGCTGAGGCAGTAGGGTAAGGGGGAGGGGCTGGGTTGCAAATCCATTCCTACAGCTTATGGACCCACTGGCCCAAGACACCACTTAATGGGTAAGGAGAATGCAAGGATGTACACCAAAGTAAAAATAAAGAGAGAAGGAATAGACATTCTTTTTTCATCATCTCTGGCAAGCCTCTGATTACTGGGGCTTTAAAAGGAGCTTTTCCAAGTGCCAGGTCATCCCAAAAGAGATTTCATACTTTGTTTGGGGTGAATGAACAAAGGTCTTTGGTAAGATCAAGGTAAAGAATAGGGCTGCTGCTCTCATTTGTCACAGTAGTTCCTTTGCTCTTACTTCACCAAGTGGAGAGTGCTTTAGAGACTTGGCACGTTTCATGTAAGAGCATAAGAGTCCCAGTTCTCTAGGACAGCTCCATGTTGTATAATCACAAAATCATCTTTCCTTCTCTGCACTGTGCTCTCCTTTTCCCTACATGACTTGCAGCTTCTGCAAGAAATCTCGAACTCGGACTTCTGTTCTTCCCTTGTGCAGCCCTGATTCATCTCCAGCATAGATCCATGCTGAACTACCAAGAGAAAGGGTTTACATGAGTATGTCATTAAAGGCTGTGTTGTAGCACATGGGCTTCAGGGGCTCAAATTAGGCTGCAGTAGCTGTATTTGGGAGCTTGGCAAAATAGCCCTGCTATTTTCTTCTAATGTCACTTTCCTGCAGTTTTAAAAGAGAAAAATGGACTGTAAGGAAGCCCCAGCATGGCTCTGGGCCATCTGAGCACAGTGCTCTGTGGCACCAGCCTTAGCTGAGTTCTGGTCACAGAGACAGCCAGGTTCCTAAACCCTTTCATTGCCAGAAGGTTTCTGGAGCTTCACTCAAATGTGGTCTGGGAGTACCTGGGGAAGTAACAAAAAAGGTCAGATATTGGCCTCCATGTCTGTGAGCCTTGGCAGAACACAAAGGTACATGACAGCTGTTTCTCCAGTGCTTTTAACCCTGGCTGCCTTCCACTGTCCCTGTTTGTCTTTTCCTTATCATCTTAGACATGTTCTTCTAGGAGCATCATTCAGCCATTCCTATTTCCTCTCCTGGCTATCCGTTGAGTCTGTTTCTTCCATTCCCTTCTCCAGCCAGCTCTAGTCCTGCTGGCAGACCCTGCCTTTCCTCCTTGCTTGTCCCCCTACCAGTCCCCTGCCCTCACCAGCCTCAGCCTCGGACTGCGCTTGCTGAGAGTGGTATCACTTAGAGGGGAGGGCTCAGGGTGACAAAATGTGTTACCAGCACCCCACCTCAGCAAAAAAAGAAAAAGAAATTTTTAAAAGTATATATACATTTAGGTGTATATTTCAAATCAGAGAGAAGTGCCTAGAGTGCAAAATTTCACCCCAAATAGTAGACATTTGGCAAATGGAAAAAGTGGTCAAAATGCAAAGATTTGGGCGGTCACACTCAGCGAGCAATGCAGGCAAAACCCTCCAAGGCTCTCAGCAGTCTGTCTTCCAGCATGGCCTTTGGGACCCTGTTCTGCTTCTGTCAGTTCTTTACAGACCCTGGCACAGGGCTTTGGGGCTGATCCCTGTCTCCACAGCAGAAGGAGCAGCAGTCAGGAGGGAGCTGAATAAAGAGCAAGGGCCATCATGTGTGTGCCTGAGCCTGTCCCAGGGAGTGTTGGTGGTGCACTCACCTTTTCATCCCTGTTCCCAGCTCAGCCAGGTTTGGCTTTTTGTGTGTGCAATGAGCTCCCTCAACCTCCTGTTCCCACCTCATGCGGTGCATCCTCCCGTGCTCCGCAATCTGCTGCGGCCTCTCAAAGGATGCCGGGGACAGATGGCTTGATTTCAGTGGGGAAGGGACTGTGTTGAAAGGAGAAGTGAGGCAGAAGCTGTCTGGCCTGATATCTCTTTCTGGTGCTGTCAACGGGAGGCGAAGGAGACAGGCTGGAGCCGGATGGAGACCAGCTCTATTGCAGGGAGCGTGGAAAGAAACAAATTCTTTTAAAATATTCTTCTGCTGCTGCTGCTAAATAGTGTGTGCTTGCCTTTGTTTCAAAGATCTTCTGCCAAGCCCAGAGTACCTTAAGGTATACTCTGGTCTTTGCTCAGCCCGCTGTGCTACATCAAAGGTAACAGCACTGAATATCTTCAGACCCTCTCAAGGGACAGCCAGGAAAGTGGCTGATGTTTTGTGTGCTCCTGACTTTTAAACTCAATATGGTAAACCACTAACCAGCCTTGTCACTTCCCATCCACAGTGTTGGGCAGTGCTGGGGAGCTATGGGACACCTTGCCCAGCCCCAGCAGGCAGCATGGGGCTGACAGGCCCTCCAGGAAGAGTGTACAAACCGCAACCCTGCAATAACCAAGGGAATTGGGAGCCAGCTTAGTGAATAGGGAAGATTATAAAAGCCACAACTTCTGGTAATAAAAATGGGTTTTTCTTCAGGGACCCCAATTTTGCAGGGTTTTTTCAGTACTGGGAGGCGAGGAAGTATCCCTACCCTTTGGAGACAGAATAATTTATAAGCCACTTCTACAAAAATCAGCAATTTCCCTTTATGTCGGCTCCCATGCCTTTGTCTCAGCTTCCCTGATTAGTCACATAATGAGGATATTTCTAATACAAATGTGTCAGGGGAGAAGGGAGCCAAACATCGCTTTATCTGAAGAGAATCTGTATCCCCCTGGATGCTAATTAGTCACAGAGATGCAGGCGTGTGGGGCGGGGGCGAGCCGAGCTCTTATTTTAGAAGCCGAGTTTGTTTGTGCCCTCAGAATTTCTCATGCAGGGCTGGAAAGCCACGCCAAGGGAGAGACCGCCCTGAGATCTCCCTTGGCTTTCACATCTGTGCCCCTCAGATGTGTTTGCTGTGCTGCTGCTCCTGCTGCTGTTTGCAGGGTTATTTCTGTCGAAAGCTCGGCTAAACAGAAACTCTCTCCTTATAAATATGGAAATCTGATGATGGAGCTCTCCATCTCTTGGGACAAGTTGAAAGCATGGTGCTAAAGAGAAAAAGGCTGCTGAACTCTCAGCTTGGTGACTTTGTTTTCTCTACTCTTACAGAGGAAAATGTAAGTTTTTAATGCTGGGATCCACCTCTGCTCTGTCCAGGCTAAGCTGGTGTCCACTGCTGAGATCTCCACGTCTCTGCAGTATAGCAGATATGCTTGGTGCATGTCTTGGGCAGTTGCAAATCTTTTGGATTGTGTTGGAAGAGTCTATGTTTTTGTATTTGTTTAAGAGCTTTGAATGCCACTGGCGCCCGTTACTGTTCCAGGGAAATCTCTTGAATCACGGAACATCCTGCACTGGAACGGACCCACAAGAATCATTGAGTCCATCTCCTAGATCTGCTCAAGGCAACCCCAGAAATCACACCATGTGCCTGACATGTTGTCCAGACACTTCTAGGAACTCTCACAGGCTTGATTCTGTGGCCCCTTCCCTGGAGAACCTCCATTTCAGAGTGATGGGACCCCCACGGTGCTTCTCTGGGGCTTTGGATCCTGCTTACAGCCAGTTTCCTTTCCTGGGGTTTCTCAGCATCCCTCCTTCCTGGGGCCAGAGGTAGCTTTGATCTTGGACAAATGCACAGCTATTTGCTCTTTCCCTAAGCATCCTGACTGCATTTGCTATGCAGCATCCTCAGATCTTCAGCTTCTCTAGAAGGCTGCAAGTCCTTGACATTCCCATGCTGGTAACTTTTAGCTCTTTCCTGAGACCAGTTTTGTTGAGTACCTGAAAGGCGATGTTGTGATTCCCTGCTGAAAGCAGTTAAAAGATGCATCCATGCTCTTGGTGCAGGCTGAGTCAAGTACAGGTGTAGAAGCTCAGCTTGTATAGACAGCAAACACTCTGCCCAAGGTAGCCTTGTGTTGAAGGCAATGGACGTGGCAAATGTGAAGTAGGTGTGCAATGGAGAGGGCATCCTGAGATTTCAACATGAATCCAGAGGCTGACTAAAAGCTCTGCAGTCTGCACACAACTCACTTTCGTTCCACAAATACCTGAAGCTGACACTCCCTGGGTGGCATTGTCCATTGTGCAGGTCTCATTGATGACTTGAGACCTCAGTGAGAGAGCCTGCAGAGCCAGACACCCCTGCCCTCTGGAAGAAAGAGAATTTACTAGGGGCAGGAGAGAGGCAGGATAAAAAATTATTATTGGAGAAGGAGTGAACAGGAGAAGCCATCAAACAGCTCAGAAAAGGATCTGAGGGATTGGATTAAAGGTGCCAGGAGTATTCCAGAAACTAAAAGCAAGACCTCATTCATCTTACTCGTGTAGGAGCTGAACATGTAAAAATCAGCTGCCTTTCAAAAGAAAAAAAAAAAAAAAGGAAACAACAAAACCAAACCAACTGGAAAAGAACAAGTGACCCCAGAGTTATGCCAGTAATAGCTGTGACATTGAACCCTTGGTCTGTAAAAGCTGTGGATGTCAAGCTACCCCAGCTTTTCCTGCTATTGTTCTTACAGCCAGAGGCTCTGAAAGCTTAATAACATCACATTTGCCATGCTGGATCCCATCCATGGCCAGTGGAAGTGATTGTCTGATCTCCAGGACATTGGTGGGAACTTGCCTCACTGAAACAGGGCTTTCCTACTGTCATTTGTATTGTGCCGGGACATTTTTTGTCAGAATATATTATTTCTGCAGTATCTACCAGAACCAACTGACTTTCAGTGTTTCCTTCAGGCAAACTTTAGGCTCGTCTTCCGTGTACAGCTAGGACAGACTAGCTCCATGTGGAGAGGATCCATAAATTGCTTTATATATCCTGATAATGACAGCATTTCAGTAGTGATGGCACCACTTGTCTTGCACTTTCTCAGCCAGTTTCTCTAGATGTTGGAGTTGACCGTGGGAAGGAAGCACATGATGGGGTCTCTAATAGTCTTTATTTCAGGTGGAAAACAGCTCTCCCTTAGAAAATAAACTGTTCCTGTTGGTGAGGCTTCTGTTAAAGCCTTGAAGAAGTAAAGACGGGACATGCATCTTAAATAAGCTCTCAGCACTAACCAGTGTGAATTCAGTCTCTACAAGAACCTGCCATGGTCCCTGACTGACAGCACTGGGGCTCTGCAGGGCACTTCAGTTTTCCATAAAATTCAATTGCAGCATGTAGCCAAGGGCTCCCATTCCTGCCTCTGTCCTCCAAATACACTGTGACCTTGTCTGACACATTTCTCAATTTTTTAATAATTTTGAGGGTATCCTACCTCAAGAGCTGAGGTTGAAAGAGCAGTTATAAAGTTGCATGGGGGCTTTTGTGATCCTGGTTTGGCTGGATGCCAGTTGCTAAACTGACTCTTACAGTAGCTACCAAGGAATTTGTGATGTTTTATTGCTTTAAATACTTCTAGGTCTCATGTTGCATCTCAGAGCTGTGGCTCTATAATCAGAGGTAGAAAAGAAAAGGAAAGGAAAAAGAAAAGAAAAGGGAAGGAAATATTTTGGTATGGAGGCATCCTGAAAACATAACCTCAGTTAATAGCTGGCTTTAAATAGCTATTGCATGCCAGCCACTTGGCAAGTGCTGCAGGCAGTGGGGAGTGCAGTGTGGCATTTGTCTAATTTGCAATGTTAATGATCCAATTTAAGTCATGTAAAGTTAGCACAAGATAACAGACTTATGAATGCATGTGATAATAGAGATGGCTTATGTGCGTGAGAAGAGCCTGGAGGGAAATATGGTGTTAAATATACTCTATCGTGA
Organism: Pachyramphus minor; assembly: GCA_013397135.1. Classification (NCBI taxonomy): domain Eukaryota; kingdom Metazoa; phylum Chordata; class Aves; order Passeriformes; family Tyrannidae; genus Pachyramphus; species Pachyramphus minor. The sequence continues at coordinate 658,756 of VYXB01010507.1, forward strand.
TTGAAAGGAAAGGAGCAGGGGCTGCTTGTCCTGCTGGTTTCTTGAAGGGAAATCTAGCAGAAATCATGTAATTACTCCATTTTTCGTCATTGTCCCTGAGATGCTTTCCCAAAGTATTTTGGCTAGTTACTGAGTTTGTGCTTCCTCTGTTACTGTAGACTCCCAGGTTTAGTCCTACATCATCGTCTTAAAAAAAGAGAGTTTCTTCCCTGTGCTGCAAATGTCATTTTTGATTAGGAAAACAGACCTCTGAAATGTCTTGTTCCCTTTCCACAGCTTATGCCTTTCCATTTGCTGCATCTTGTTCAGCTTGGATGTGGCGGTCAGGCAGGGGCTCCAAGGGAGCATTTCAGCACAGGCACTGTGGCACCCACAGGCAGACTGGCATTTCTCTTCTGCCTCCATTTCAAGCAAAGCAATGATCTGAACTTCTAGTTACCTCTCAGTGAGTTGAGCTACCCCAACTGCAGCTGTACACAGTAAAACATCATTTTAGTGATATTCTGGTTCAATCTAAGTAATATGACTTGAGATTTTAATCATGCAGCAATATTAACACTGCTGGCTTCTCAATTGCTGAAAAAAAAAGGTTTCAAACACCAGTTTGTGTTGAATCAGGCTCAAAATCTGGATCTTGTAGTGGATACTGCAGGCCTAATTTGCTACTGTTTAATAAGATCTGTTCAGCAGTTACTCAGGAAGGAAAAACAACGATGTTGTAAGTGGTGCATTGGCAGAGCTAGTAGAAAGTCAATAAACAGTTGTTGTTTATTGCTTTGTTGAAACTGAGTCAGTAGCTATCAGAATGTATTTCAGTGCATCAGTCACTGTGTTGCCGAAATGCCATTTATTTTGACTTTGGTACAGGGTGGTAATGCTGAGATGAACAGTTAGTGCTCTAGATCTGGCAGCAGGCACACGTTGATGAAGAGTGACAACCATGTCTTCTTAGGAACCTTCTGCTCTGGTCACCATGTGATTCTGGAGTTCCTTCAACACTTGAGACCTAGTAAAATGGTTGCTTTCTTCAGCTCACCCAGAGAGAAGTTGAAGGTCAGCCACGGTCCTTGGCAGTGGGTAGGGGAGTTCAGAAGTCCTCTCTTCCAGGATAGACCAGCGTTCTGCCTAAATGGGTCTGGCCTAGAGAAGCAAGCTACTCTCCTGATAAGAGAGAGAGAGGAAAAGGACCTGAAAAGATCAGGGATCTTCACAGGTTGCACCAAATCTGTATCAGGCTGCCTGAAAACCAGATCAGCTCTCTTGACTTCCTGTGTGACAGATAATTTTCTAACCTGGGTTTGCAACAACAATTCCACAAATTCATCAGGCAAATGTACAGCTCCTTAACCTTGCCTCTACGGTTATTTCTACTGTACTTCCTTGTAAACCTGCTGCAATTTAATATAATAATTTCTTATTCTGGTGATCAGAGACATGAAAGAAAAAATACTACTTTTTTTCTCTCTGGCAGCTCTTTCTCTATCTGAAGATAGCTATTATATCCCTCCTTAGTCTTACCTTTTCTTCTCTGAACAACCACATTTTTCCAGTGTTCTGGGATAGTTGTAGCTTCTAGATTCTGACTATAGGAGTGATGAGGGGATTTTATCTCCCTTGAAATAGTGGACTTCAAGTTCCTGAAGGTGAAGCCTGAGGGATGTGGAGAAAAGCATGACAGGGTCTATAGTGAGGGTTGCAGGTTCTGTTCCTGTACATAGCCCTGTGATGCTTTCCTTTGTCTTGCCAAACATGCCATTACTGACCCTTGTTCATCTATATGGTGGGATCAGATTGATCCCCTATAAATCTGACAGCCTTTGAGCCTCTCATTTATGCTCTTTTCTTACAAAGACAGCTTATGCACACCTTGGTTCCCAGTGGTTTTGTCCCTGGTGGTTTTTTTAGGCACTTTATGTTCATATATATTTCATATATATATTGTAGTGATATGTAGAGGCTGCAAAGGTCTCTTGTCCAAAACACTGGGACTTCACAATCCTTTTACATACCCACCTGTGCATGTCAGAGTCCCCTCCCCAGGAGCCTGCTGCCTACGGCTGCATGTCTCAGGAATACCTAGCATGGTACAGCTTGAGGCAGAGCGAATTTGCCAACAGCGTAGGATTTTCTGTTCCCAGGGCAGAGAGACTGAAGGCATAAATATTTATTAGCAGCACAGTGTTCTAGCCCGACAGCCTGGAATGACAACATGGCAATGCCAGAAACTTCTCGGTGACCCAAATGTACCCCCTGTAGTCAGGGTGCGTGAGGTTTCTCACTTGTTTTTCTGCTCACTAAGTCAGTCTCTCATGCATATCTATCCATCTTTCCAAAACTCAGTGTCTGATTTGAAAAAGAAACAAAACACTTGGACTTGTCCTTTCTTGTTAGCATTTGTGTGCAGCATGTGATCCCCATGGATAGCTCCAGAGAGTGGAAGTCTCCTGAGCTAAAAGTGCTTGCTGTAAGCTGTGTGCACACACATGTGAGATTTCCAGCATCTTTTAAGTTAGACAGAAGACATCAAGCACATCATTGATGGGTACTGCAGAGAGACAAGGTAGCTGGATGATATTCCTGAGCAGTCAGCTCATACTGATTCAGCTGATAATAATCAGACCCAAAAACCCCTGAACTATGGAGAAAAGTGATGGATCAGGCCTTGCATAGTGGTAGAGATTATATAGTGTAGAGATTAGAGGGTAGGGGCAATCATTCCCCTCTACTTTTATCCAAAAAAAGCAGCAGAGCTGCTTTGATGATCATAGAATTTCCCACAGAAAGCAGAGTGGAGTACATTTGTAAAAATCAGTACACTGATTTTTAGGATGGGCAGATAGAGACTTCTGTTTCCAGCTATGTTTTTAAGGGGAAACTGAAGACCACAGAGACTGTGTGTGCCCATCAACAAGTCTGACCTTGAAGGAAGGCAAAGGAAGCTGCATTTTCCAAGGTGCCACAAGGGTGGAAGTTTGCACCAAGTGCCCAGCTCCATCATGGTGTGACTGCACACTTTGCCACTTCCCCTCTATAGTCAGTGTGGTTTACTGGGAGAGATAGGTGGTAAGAGTAAAAGGCTATTGAGCTGGTGCACTGAGGCAGATATTATACCTCTAAAGTACTGCAAAAAGGAAAGCAGTGATTTGAAAGAGAAAAAAATAAGAAGCCTGCTGAGCATGCCACCTTCCTTAAACTCCCAGATTTCAGTTTAAAGTGTTTTCGCTTTCTCTCTGTGCCTGTGCTTACCAGCAGTTCACAGCACTCCTGCCCCACAAAGGTTCCCTGGAACTAATTTCTGATTCAGAAATGGCTCATGGTACACAACCTGTAGGACATGGCTGCTCCCAGCAGGAGGACAGTTTTCAAGGTCCGTTGTGTCAAGCCTATAGAAACAAACAAACGAATAAGAAAATTCCCCACCATTGGAGTGCTGTGATTGTACTTGCCCAATTAAGCTGTGAGTGTGTGAGGAAAAAAACTTTGATTAAACTGTGGCCCCAGCCAAATGTTCATGCAGTGCCCTGATTGAATGTATTTTTTTCGTCAGGAATGAAGACATAAGGAGGCCTTAGGAACAAAAAAATCCCATTGCCATCTAAAGCCCCTGCAGCCACTTGCCTTTTGATAAGGAGTGTTGTGTTCTCGCCAGTGAGCACAAAGAAACCACATCATCTGTCCTGGGACCAGTCACACTGTGTAGCTGAGATTTTGGCATCAGGGTCAGAGCTAGTGCGTTGATCTACGGAGGCTTGTGGAAAAGAACAAAACTGCCAAGTGAATTCCAATAGCAAAAGCCTGCAGTGAGTCTCAGTGTGCTCACAGGGATTCACAAGCAAAGGGTTAATCAGTCAAGTAAAGCATTTCTCTGTGTGGATGAGCTACAGAGAGGGAACTGCACCCATTCCGTATGCACAGAAGCAGAGCATGTGCGTGCAAAGAGACAGCTCCAGCCAAGCTGCCGTGGGAATGCTGCTGTTTTCACAGCAGGCATTGTTACTATGGAGTCCTGTGTGTTGCTGCAGAACGTGTATGGAGTGATGGATGGGAAATATAGCAGTGCCTTGCCACTCCTGGGCCGGGAATAGATGCCTGCTGGCGCTGGGGATGCTGTGCCTTGTCCAGCTTGGTTTCCTCTCTAATCCATTTTACTTTGTGGAGGAAATGGGCCTGGCCTGTGCTTTGTGATCGCTGTGTGCAAGTTCTGGATCTATTGGGCAGCTGTAACATGTTCCCCTGCAGGTCTGCTGTCGAGGTGCTATGCTGCTAGGGCTGAAAAGCATCGTTCCAAACCTCGGGGAAGAATTCCTAGTCTTGAATCACGTTATTATGAAGTCCACTGCTATGTCCTTCATCATTCCCACCTCCAGTATCAGAGGCAGGGGTGCAAACTCCACCAGCTGCCAGGCCCCTTCTGTAATCAGTGTGGAGAAGGAAACACATCTGCAAGGATGGATTTGTCTCCTTTTAGGATAAGTATTAATCAGTCTTTGAAAATCATCTTAGTTTTCTCCGGAGGCCTAGGAAGTCTTTTCTGTTTTTTGGTCTAGAGCCCATTTGAGATTGCTCCAGCTGAGTCTTCTGGTCTAAGTCTTCAAAGGCATCTCAGAACATTTCTCCATTCCCTCTCTTCATGCAAATGGATGTCTAATGTCATGGTCAGGTTAGCTACAAAGGAAAAGCTACTGTCAGCACATCAGCTGACAAGGGCTGATTTTGATTTAGAGTTTAAGCATAATTTTAACAATGTGAACCTCAGCTAGTCCAGGTGGCCAGGACCCCTTCTCTGCCCACTGGACTTCTGGCTATGAGCTCAACTGACTCTCTGCTGAACTGCACGAGCACAGGAGACAGTAAGTGGCCATCACACTCTGTCCTTTTTTGTAATATGTCTACTCTCATGCCTTCCTGCAGCCAGCAGACTGGGGCTCCAAGGACTTGTTTGTTGTGTTCAGTAGCACTACAAAGCATCCAGTTCTTGGAGTCATGCTCCTTAGAAACAGCTGTGTCCTGCTCTTTCCTGTGCTGTAAGAGAAAATATTCTCCTCCAAGAAGCCTGGACTTAGGTGGTGCCACTTAGCATCTTACACATCCCTCTTGGAGAGGTTCTAGCATGTCTGACATGTCCTGTGAGTAGAAGCCCAGAAAGTAAGGGGACTAATGTGTTATGTCTCAAAAACTAATAGCTGGATGGCTGTGGAGCCAAACAAGGTTTGTTGGTAGTAATAGCCAAGGATTGTTGGTAATAACACACTATAAGAACGAACAGGATGTGGCTGGAAAGGGGCCATACGGAGGTAGGGCAGCACTTTTCCAGGACAAACATCCTTGTTCTGGTGCCTGGAGATAAGCATAGCACAGCGCAAGCACAGGCAAAGGCTGTAGGAGGATATCAAGACCACCAAAGACCCCTGAAGCCTCTGACCTATTTCCTGAAAGCTCTGGAAGGACAGACTTTGCATAAGAACTAATTCGTAGAGAAAGTCAGAAACTAACCTCCAGGGCAGGGTAAATTAATCCATAAGCAGATCCACCCAGAAAACCCATGTGCAAGTGCGCCCCAGGACACTGGACACCCCATCAACTGCATCAGCACTGGAGCCAGGACTGGTGATCTCTCTCTCTTTCTTCCTTTTTTTTTTCTCTCCCCCTCTTTAATTCACCTCTGTCTTTTTCTCCCATCCATTTCACTCTACCCTTTATCCAAAACCCACTGCCGAGTGCTTATTGGAGGTCAGGGATTCACATACCAAGTTCCATACTGATAGAATTTTGTAAGATTTTGTGGACCCTCTTAACTTTTGTCATTCCTGTCATCCACCAGTATCTATGAATCTTAGGTGTTGTCAGGCTTGGTGCTGTGACGACTTCCCTGGGGAGCCTGTTCCAGTGCCCAACCACCCTCTGAGTGAAAAACTTTTTCCTGATATCCAATCGAAACCTCCCTTGACACAGCTTCCTGCCATTCCCTCGGGTCCTGTTTCTGGTCATGAGAGTGAAGAGATCAGTACTTGCCACTCTGCTTCCCCTTGTTTGCAGCTGCTGCATGTTAACTGCCACTTGATATCTCATGCTCATAGAATATAAGGACTAGCTGATCCCAATTCACCTTCTCACCCCACTCAGGATTATTCTGATTATTTTGACATCTCTCAGAGCCCTTGTCCGTTGTCTCTCCCTGGCTGAAGAGTCCTGGCCTGTCTAACTGGTCATCTGATGGAATCTGTCATCCCAGATCTCTTCCTTGAGTGTCTGTAGATAGCTACAGCTCATTGTTTTCATTTATAAAGTTGGGATAGTTTCTAAGTACCACTTTTAGCTTCATTTAATTTCAGCTTCTGTATTTTTACCATTTTGTCGTTTACTGCAGTTATTAAAGTAGGTCTTTAAAACTGAAATGCATGTGATTCTATGATTTATGTCTAATTCCAGTTCTCTTGAAATCTGGCTTTTTGGTTTGCAACCTATTCTTACCATTTGAACTAGTCATTAAACTGCTGCATCAGAGGAACAGTGCAGCAGTGACTGCATTAGAGGAAAGCAGGAGCAGTTGCATGTGGTTCAGGCTTGCCACTGAATGCAAGGTTTTGTAAGCCCCCTCCATTTTAAGCACTGTCAAAGTCTACTGGGTAGTTCAAGGGAAACTAAGTTCACCAGTTTGGAATAGTATTTTCTAGGATTTGATTTATGATGCCTTGCTCCATTTCTTACAAAGTGATGGTTTATTCAGATTAGGCCTAATGTCAAATGTTTGTTTTGCATGTGCAGCTCTACCTATTATAAACCCAAATTGACATACACATAAATGTGCCCAATTTTAATTTTCACTATAGTGCTAAGTAGAAATAGTTCCAAGAGTTTTGCACTTTGCTATTAAAGGACTTTAAGTATTTTTAGCAGTGGTAAAACTGCCTGAATTGGTAGTTTCTCTCTCTCTGAGTTCTTTGATGTGCTCTACCACAGAGTTCAACACATGTTGTCTGCCAGTAGGCATGACAGAACAGACTCTGTGTTTGGGCAGATCTGGTTTTTTGGGGGGATTTCAGTGACAGCGAAAGATGCTGTGCTGACAGATACTGAAATCTTTCCAGTCAGCCACAAAATAGGTCCCAAGAGGGACTGGAAATGGAATTCTTTTACTTATACAGTCTTCATTACTTGTGAGCTGGACTTTCACACAGACCTGGTCTCAAAGTTTGTAGTTTTAAGCTTGAGGTTGACCAGTCCACTTGGAGTTCAGCTGAAACCATCAATGTGTTTCATACAACACCCCAGGGAGTCATCACGTGAAAATTGTTTGGGAGTACTGCCAGCCAGGCTGGATTTGAACTGGTGACCCACCATCCACATTATATTCCCAGTATCATCCATCGTGTAAGTCTGATGTTGAAACCTGGCGTTTCCAGAGGTACTTTTAGCACACTAAATGTGCTTCCAGAGTTCTGTGTTTTGCTGGATTTCAGCCATTCAGAACACTGGCATGTTCTCAGATCCCTTTGAATGCAAATGGGGTGAATTTGCCTAACAACCAGTTAAAGAAGAGGCTGCAGAACTTTTAGCTAAACCATTCTGTTTTGTTTCCTTTTTTTTCTTAACAGGATCCAACAGCTGCAGCAATTTCAGACAGAGATTGTGATACGAGAGAGGGAGAGACTGTAGCCATGAACTATAAGCCATCCCCACTTCAAGTGAAATTAGGTAAGTCTTTGCTGATGGAGAGTGAAAAGGCTTGAATCCAAGGTCTCAAATACAGTGAGGTGCCTGTGTGATCATATGCAGATCTTCATGCATGTGGCTGAGCATGCCAGCTCGGCTCAAACAGCTCACAGAGCAGTTTTATCACTGTGATTCTGCTGCTGAGGGAACTGACCTACAAACATGTGAAAACCCTGTATCTGGGGATGTGGTGGAGGAAGGAAGCTGTTTTTTGAAAGAAAGGCGTAGCTTTTTTAAACCTACAGTTTTTTTATCAAGCTAAGATCAAGGCCTGGCCAGATAAAGAATGAAGGTAATATAGAGGGACTGTAAAAAGAAGAGAAGGCAGAATAGTTGCAAACAAAAGGGAAAGGATCAGAGAGTCCACACACTACCAGGAAAAGACAGAGCTGTGTTACTGTGAGATGGAGAGCTTTTAGGTCTGTAAAGGTTCTCATACAAATACTCATGCTATTTCTGAGCAATATTTGAAGTTCTGGAAGCAGAATTATCCAGTTAGCACAATACTCTGCTTCCTTGCAAGGCTAATGCCTACAAGAGGACAACAATCTACACATGGTTGTCCCACCTCCAAAACCTGACCCACTCTTTTGCTGCACAGCCTCAAGAACCTGATGACAAACAAGTCAAGGGAACAGTGTGCTAAAAAATGGGAATCTAAGCGTGGAAAATTTCCCAGTAGGAACAGGAAGCAGTCCTCTGGTTGTCCTTCACAGTACAAATGACGTTTAGAGAATACTTCTGGAGCTGATTGAAGGTGCCTATGCCATGTTCAGAAAGCTTTAAAAGAAGTGGGAGCCCCCATGGAAGTGGAATGTCTCTGGCCCCTGCCAAATGAATGATAGAGAAGGTCAGCAGACAACTAAAGTTTGAAGAAGTTTTGGGAAAGTTTGGGCAGTGGTGTAAGATCACAAAGATATGTTCTTGATTGATAGATTTACCCAAGGACCTGCAGTACTTCTGCAAAAGCACTTTTAGTCTCATTTATAAGAGGAGCCTTAAAGAAACACCAGAAGAAGGCTGGAGAGCCTTGTGAAGTCTCAGGACCTCACCTGAGCACGTGGTAAATTGGTCATAGCAAAGAAAAGAATGTAACTGTGTAGACCCAGAGGCAGTAAAGGAAAATAAAGTAGTTAAATTGGCAAGATTTCCCTGAAAGAGTGACTAGGAAGGAGAAGGCAACAAGTTGGGTATACAAATACAGCAAGATTATGCAGCAAAACAGAGGACCTTGACCTACAGATACAGGATACAGCATCCAAGTGGACCAAGTGGATTGGGGCAGTAGATCAGTCATGCAGTCACAGTCATAAATATCCTAAAAACAGTGGCTGCTTTTCCGGGAAAGGCAGGGAGCAGCAGTGTGTGTTACTGATGGCACAACACATAGTTTGGTAAAAGATTATCACTTGCAGAGTGCCATGTGCCACCAGGATCATCTACTGCAGTCGTTGTTTTGGAGACTTTAACATCGGGAAACAGGTTAGAAAGCAGTTAATGCTATTATTGGTAAGTCTGAGATATTCTTGCTTTTCTAGGCAATAAAAATATTCTCTGGAGATTCATTAACCTGATAGGAAATGGTGCTTTTTTAGACTCAGATTTGGTAAGTTCTGAGAATGTTATAGGAGATCTGATCATGGAAAACAGATTTGGATTCAGGGTAAACAAGTTCAATTCATACAAATTAAATGGAAAGATAATTTGGGGTAGCTTTTTAACAAAAATGAGTATTCTAAACAAAGCCAGTAGAATGAGAAACTCTGGCAGTCAAAACACATTAGGTAGCGTTGAAGGAGAAAGTATTAGAAGAAAGGACATTACTAATGGAATTCTGTTGGAGTTGACTGGAAGGTAAGTAATTATTGAAATGGACTAATACATGAAAATAGGCCATAGTCATGTTTCTGCAGAACTTGAAGAGCTTTTTTCCATGGGTCAGATACAAGAGTAAGACTAGCCTTTCTACCAGAGCTTCTGCTTTTCCATATAGGGAAAATTCTACTTCCTTTAGCCAGTGCTGACTGACATGAAGTAGAGAGGCAAAGGGAGGTATTGGAAGAGTTGCAGTAGACAGAAGCATACCATTGGCAGGACCTCCTTTCCAACTGGTGCTTCTGCCCAGTGGACTCAGTGCTGACCACAGTGTGGTTATGAAGATAATAGTGGGTGAAACCTACCTGCCTAAGAGGAATTGTCTTGAAAGGCTGACAAGCACCTTCCTCCTTGTCTTCAAAGTCTCCTCCAACACCTCTGCCTGTGGAAATGGCATGCCTCTTTAGTTGGGTGAACACATGTCTACTGTCATTTGGACCAACTCTATACTCTCAGCCATCCCCAAATGAGCTCTGGGTTATCTGAGCCAAAATGAGACTGTCAGTACTGTATATAGGCAGTGTAACATGCCTTTAATCCACACCAGCTCCTGCTACTTTTAGTCTTAATATTGGCCCAGCCTTTACAATTTTCAAGCAGCTTAATCACTGCATCTCCCAGCTCTGGCCCCCATTCCTCCAACTAGATTTTTTTGTCTCTTCTGCTTTAAACTTGTCAGTATTTGGATTGGTTTTAATCTCTTTAAGGGTAGCAAAAGTTAAGGTATGAATGTTTAAGAGTTTACCTGTCAGAGCCATTGTTGGGGATGGTAGCAACTAAGGTTTTAATCCTATTGCAGGCTTTCCAAATGGATAGTGCCATTTAACAGCAAATCAGAATCAGTTGTTCAAATGTCAAATGTTCTGGTGGATGGTTGATAAATGTCATTTTTCAGTTTGTGAAGATTCATGTATAAATCTGCATCGTATTTGCTTGCTGTAAGCTTGGGTCAAGTGAGCTCAGTTAAATACCAACCCAGCATGAACACAACTTTTGCTTCCAGACACTGCAGTGATGACAGAAAGAGTGTGATGTATTGCACACACTGAAGGCAGATTTACCCTGCTGCTTCAGTGGTCTTTTCCTTGGTTGTTTCTCCCCCTCTAAATAAACACAGTTGGCCACATGTTTGCTTGGGGGGTCATTTAAAAAAAGTTAATGGTTGTCTTATATTTCTGGTGAGTTACACCTGGTTTATATGTGGAACAGTGAAACACACAGCTTGCTGCCTAGGCCACATCAAAAAAGAGAACCTCACGGCAAGGGGAAGTCATCTCCCAGTTCATGTAGTTCATAATTTTAAACCCTTACCGTAGATACTGATATTGTATCTATATTAATTATGTATTTCTTACTTTTCTAACACCCCCACTTTGTCTTTCTGTCAGGACCTGCCAGATTCAGCCATTCTTCTTTCTTTTTTTCAAGTCATTGATAAGGAGACTCTTGACAGTACAGGTTGGGGGCTGGGTGTACATTAGGGCTCAGGAGATGTCTCCAGCACATCCTTATTAGGAGTCATATCCAGATGGAGCACATACTACAAGCCTTTGAAAACAGAAGAGAGTTTTTTTATGATAAGGAGAGAGGGATGAACAGAATAATCCCCAAATGTAACTCTCAGGGGCACTACATCTACCGGAAGGCAACAGATCCTGCTGGGATTCCCAGGAGACGAGATATTATTTTAATGAAGCTTATGCCATCTGCTTTTCTATTTTGCATTTTTAATTTCCCTTCTCTGCTCTGAAATCCCCACCCAGACAGTCTGTGTCTGTCTTACCTGTTAGTCAATGATGTTACAGTTTGTGTTAAAACAGAATGGGCAATGTGGAAAATGGTTGGAGTGCTGCAATACAAGCAACAGTTGTGATGAGGGATTGTGGCAGTGGCACATACACTCACAGCAGCCCTCAGCCCCCTGAGGTGCCTGTTGCCTTAGATGTAAGCACCTTTTCTCCTTGGACTAGGCACTGGTTTTGGAAAGTTCATCTGCAGGGTGCCTAAAAGTAAGACTGAGTGAGCTACGTGCGATTGAGGCCTCCTGCCATATGACCAAGAGGAAGCTTAGTTCCTGTTGACACAGGGTTCAAAGTGTTTATGATTTGTGGTTTAGATTTTCTTTGCAGAGGTTCTTGTAAAAAAAAAAAGAAATTACCTGGATTGGAAATGTAGCAGATAATTTTCCTGTTCTCCTAGCTACTGTTTTGTTCCCCTCCCAGCTTAGATCTCATGATGGTGTTTGTCTTAACAACAAAAAAAATGGTGGCTGATTCTAGTCACCCCTGAAAGGAGAAACAAGAATCAGAAAGTTGCCTTTGGTGTATACTGCTGTAATTGAGTATATAATCCACCAACCTAACCACAAACCTTCCTTGCTTCAAGAGGCAGGAAGGTACTGTAAAGCTAACAGTGCAGAGTTATTTCATTAATTAGTAGGAAACTAAGACCTTCCTCCTGCCAGCTGCACTGTAGAATGTTGCTTTTTTCCTCTAGGAGATAGTGGAAAAAGTCATTCTCTGACAAATAGCCATAGTGCTCAGTCTCCAAGGAGACACTTCAGGTGAGACCACCTTGTCTGCTTCTGCTTCTTCCTGTATCAATGCTTCCTCTTCATCTTAGGATGTATAAACTTCCTAATATTTTACTGGGTGACAGCAGAGAAGTTCTTGTCTTTGTCTTCCACGGTCTCTAGCTAGGGATGGGTATTCTGCGTGGAGAAATCAATTCATGCGTCCTCTACCAAGCACTGATTTATTTTAGTTCTATTGGATTAGTTCTTGCTTATTAACAAGATTCTAAAAAACCTCAAGCAAGTCACTGGAATGCTGTTTGTTTGGACCAAGCAAAACTGGTAGGGGCTAAACAGCAACAAAAATGCTGTTGCAAGGACATAGAGAATGTTTTTCCTGGTGTGCTTGACTTCGACAAAACTGAGGATCTCATTTATGACTAAGTCCTATCTTGATGGAGATTGAAGTGAGCAGAGGAGATAATCCGTCTGGGGACAGAGGCTGATGACATGTCTGTGCTGTTAGCTCCTGCCTTACAGTCTGCTGCTGTGCATTCATGACAGATATTGAATTGCTGTGAGATCAGGGAGGAACATTACTAGGAATATCGGTTGGAACTACAAAGCCCTCGGGGTTCAACATAAGAAAATTGGTGCATTTCTGGCTGAAACTTTACAGATGGTCTCTGATCCCAGGAAAGGACAGACTGCCTTTATCTCCCCATGTGGCTCCTGAGACTGATCTTTCAATTGGTGTAGTTATTTAACCCCCTCTCCTGGGGCAGGATGTGGGTTCAGAGTTTGTTTTAAAGCTCTGCGTCAAAGAGCTACAAAGCGCACAGCAGAGCAACCTTATCCCATTGCTGTTCAAAAAGATGCCGTGCTCAGAGATCCCCTTCCAGGGCTGCTCTTGCCTCAGGTCAAGATGCAAAACCAGTACAGGGAGATGCAGTCCCAAACAGAGCAGGGAGCAAGCATCTTGTGTAGGCTGGAAGACTCTGTGCCTGCCCGCATCTGTGGCTCCTTTCCTGCATCATTGCTTCCCAGTCTGCTTCACAACTTCTGACTTCTTGAGCTTTTCAGAAAGAAAATAATAAAGGAAAGTTGAAGTACACCGGACTAATCAATGCCATTAGTGTATCATTTTGTCAGTACTTCAAGTACTGTACTATTCCCAGTTGCTCTTCTGTAACAAGGTGATTAATGCTAATTAGGTACAGCAGCTGTTGTTTCTGGGAAGATGCTCTGTAGGTAAATTAGGGAAACATTTTATAAAAAAAAGATGTAACTCTTAAGCTGGGTCCCCAGGTTCCAGCTCTATTGACAAAACTGCAGTTTTCCATATCCATAACTGTTTGCATGGTGACCTCAAGTGACATCATTACCTTAAGTGCACAAAGCCTTTCTGCTCCCTAGGGAGTACCCATTTCCTTGAACACAGTCTGTACTCTGTTCGAGGCGGGGGCAACGTGGAAGCCAGAGAGCAGGAGCAATACAGCACTGCTATTGATTTTCTTCATGAAGATAGAAGTGCAGCCTTCCACTCAGAAGTCTCGCTGAGCTGGGGAGACGGTCATTTAAACATTGTTTTGTCTGTTATCACTCTTTCCATTTATAAAGAGAAATGGCATACACAGGGTTATGGTAGCGTCCCTCCTGGAGGATGTCTCTCCAGGCTCTTTTTGGAGGGGATGAAAGAGTGAACAGCTGCATCACATTAAGGGCAGAAGGGCTGTCTGCAGACAGAGCAGCAAAGATGAGGGCAGAAAAACAGTTCTGACAGGCATATTATTGCAGATTAGCTAGAGGAGAAGTAGAGGGGCAGAGAGGAAGAGGTGCATGAGACAGGCTTGGGTAAAGAGTAAAGCCACTTAGAGAAACTGGAACAAAGCAATCACTGGAGTTCAGTAGAGAGCTCTAGGCAGGAGGGAGTGTGTAAGGGGGTGAGACAGAGGGAAGGGAAATCAGCAAATCCCAGGAGTAGAGCACAAGCACATGAATATGGGAATGATGTGCCATGAAGTTCACCAAATGACCTTGATTTTTGTGTCACTGCAATTTGCTTGATTTGTTGTGGCACCGCATCAGGGCTTCACTGACCTTTCCCAGCCCTCCACTGGGATACATGCACCTCTCCTGTGAGACATTCCTGGTCACCCACACACCTCACAGGCCCACAGACTCACATCCATTCACATCTTGTGTTGTTCACACCACTCTTGGCTAATATACCTTCAGATAAAAAGTCATGAAGGAAGAAGCTGTAAGGCAACTGAATGATTTTTGGGTATTACCTGGCCATCCTTTAGCCACTCCACATTTTTACAATATCTACAGGTCTGATAGTCTAGGAAAAAAAACTAATCCAAAAGATCATCTTCTACACAAATTATTTTATTTTGTGTTGAGAATGGGCCAGAGCATCTGGAGCTGCAAATTACAAGTTCTCATTTGACCCACCGTAGTCAGTCGCTCAAATATGAGAAGCAGCTCAGAAGGTTGTGAGGCAATAAATATTACCTGGTGTAGGAAAGCCTAACCCCAGCAGGCAACACCACTCAGTGGTCTGCTCAGAGGTCTCATTACACAGGTAAATGTTAGTCTCATCACTGTTTTCTGTGAAGTATGTACAAAGCTGGTTTAAAAGAGAGGTGTCCCCAAAGGTGACATCTTGTTCCAGACATTAAAAAGAGTAACACCAGCTGAGATGATAGGGCTACCTGGTCAGGTGTTGGTATCTTTAATAAAATCAACATAGAAAAGGGCAGTGGCACTGTTCTCTGGCTTCTCAGAGTCCTGTGTCCTTAAATGTAGGTTACACATGTTCCTCTGGCCCACCACAGGTGTAACATTTCCCCAGTTCTGAATTACCCAGGAGTTACTATTTCTGTAATTCCTTCTGATGTCTCCATAGGTAGATGAGCTTCTGCACAGCACTCAAGGGAAGCAAGTATAGCCCTGTGTAATTAATGTAAATTGGCTCCAGAACAGACCACAGTATCTAAGGACAGTATTGGATGATTCATTTTTTTTAATGTATTTGATTTATTAATGATGAGCCTTAAACTGTTCCTGATAGTTAATTGAATTTGTTCTGATTTTTCAGTAATGTGGGCTCCCACTTTGTCTTTTCTGTGCTGCACACTCAGCTCTTAACAGGGAAAAGTTACTGTCTGGTTATTGAATGTGGGGACTAAAATGCTCTATCAGCAAATCAAGCTCTGTTAAATAAAAATAATGCACACTTCTCAAAAGGAAGGAGCATGTGCTGGTGTAGTAAGTTCACTGCCATTCTTGGTTTTTAACTGCTGTCCTTATGCACAGAAGTTGTTCACAGCACCCTGAAAACTTCATGTCACTTCCCTGAGATCTTAAAGGATCCTTTGGAGACTCAGAACTTAGAATAACACAGAAAATTTGGTGTGCCACAGCAGGAGAGCAGAGTAGATGAGGAGGTCATCTGTATCGTGCGTCCTGTCAGTGGCAGAGTCCATGTTGGATGAGGGTTCCGTGGTGGTCTTGGATGCAGACCTTGTCTGAGCATGGGCAGTGGTACATCCAAGGAACCCTACTCCTGTGAATCCAGGAACAGTCTTTGTTCCAGGCATAGCAGACAGCGCTGCATCCAGCTGTGCACAGCAGAGCCCCATTTGCCAGACCCAGCCAGGGGTGCAGCCAAAGCAGCACCTGCAAGGCCAAGCAGGTGTGCCACATGGAATGGTGCAGAACAGCTGAGGTAGAAGCAGCAACCACAAACGAAGTACAGTTTTTGCCCAGTTAGCAATAGTCAAATTCCACCACGTCCATCAGGTTTGGTTCAGAGGTCGGGGGTGGGGAGAGCAATTCCCAAAAGCAGGGGGCAGCACAGAAGAAACTGTGGTGATTTCCTCTGTAGTTCTTGGTGGAGGTAGGACTGGTTGAAGCAGGTCATGGAGCAATATGAGCCTATGCTGGGCACAGGCAGAAGAGGCTGTTTTCTAGATTAGCAGACTGGTAGAAGCAACTCCAATGCAGCTTCAGCTGTACTCAGCATCTCAGCCTCTAACACCAACCAACACCACTCTTTATGGAGAAGTTTTAGGACTGGAAATTAAGCTGCTGTGGAAATGGCAGGACTGGTTGTGCAAAGAGGCCTCTGGATCTTTTGAGTCCTGCCTGGGACTAAGAGAGAGCTTTGTTCCCTACAGTCATTTCACCCCTGCAGTAACAAGGGAGTGACCTCTCCAGGAAAGACCACAGTCTTCCTGCTCTGCCGTGTGTAGAAAGTGTTCTGGCACCTCTCCTTTTCTTTCAAACCTCAAACTTCTGGCACAACTCTTTTCTTGTTCCACTTGGCAGGCATTCTCTATAAAGCAGGTAGGAAAATAAAGTTGTTTTTATGGATGCCATATATTTACCAAGATAACATCTTATTTAAGAAGTTTTAAAGTCACAGCAGTAATTGGACAGTCTGATCCCATTTCTCCAGTTGTTAAACACAACTATCATCAAAAGGCTTTAATTGCTGCCTGAATCATAGCTGAATAGCTTGTGCTGAGGGTATGCTTTTATTGCATCATTCATGGAAATGAGATTACGAAGCCTGGTGCTGTGCAAAATAGCTGTAGTCTCCTTTTTGAAACATCTTCTCGAATGAAAATGAGGACCTGTTAATCAAATTTTAAAACATTTGAGCAATTAACCTATAAAAAACCATGTCCCATAGGCGATATTTGTGTCCTTTCTCCAGATCCAGTTACAAGGGGAAAGGAAAGGTAACATGTACATTCATGGCAGATAGATCCATTTCCAGCTTCACCTGTATAACCATTGTGATCTGTTTGTGTCTGCCTCCTACAAGTAGTAGACTCCTGTTCTCTCCATGCTGCTTTGCAAACTGCTTCTCTCCTAGGCTTCATCCCATTTTCCATATTAGTGAAATCACCCATCCTCACTTTTAGAGACTGCATAGTCGAGCCATTGCTCTCAAGGACTCCTGCCTTCCTTCGTCTCCATTGTCCCTTTCCCCTGTGAACTCTGCCCAAATCTTTTTCTTTTCTTTTCTTTTCTTTTCTTTTCTTTTCTTTTCTTTTCTTTTCTTTTCTTTTCTTTTCTTTTCTTTTCTTTTCTTTTCTTTTCTTTTCTTTTCTTTTCTTTTCTTTTCTTTTCTTTTCTCTCTTCTCTTCTCTTCTCTTCTCTTCTCTTCTCTTCTCTTCTCTTCTCTTCTCTTCTCTTCTCTTCTCTTCTCTTCTCTTCTCTTCTCTTCTCTTCTCTTCTCTTTTCTCTTCTCTTTTCTTTTCTTCCCTCTCCTCTCCTCTCTCTGCCTTTTTTATCCTACTCACTGCTTACCTTGAGAAGAGCTCGAAATGATAAGCCTTTATGAATGGGGAATTTTCCCAACTCTTTGTCTTGAAAAGTAACACTGCTTATAGCACGATAAAATAAATCCTCTACAGGGTTTTAAGGTAATTCTACTGTAAACCCAAACCCGTGACTTTATGTTTGCTATAACTTTGATTTTTTTCTACCTTCTGCTCTTAAATGGAAGACAATCCCCACTTTTTCCAAATAACCTACATACCTTCTTTTTTGATCACTGCTGTGAAATTGGTGCAATTAAGTCAGCAGGTGTTAATGTCTTCTGGAGGAATGATGCAGTTCTTCTGTCTAGCTCACCAGTCTGAAGCTTATGAGTTAAATAGTGCTTTCTGCCATGAGTAAACAGTGAGCTGGCTATGAGAAGAAGGTTTAATCACACTGGGTGTTTCAGAGCTGTGGGCTGCTGGCAGCTCCTCTGCTGCAATACAGCTCCCAAGTCACACCAGCCACTCCGTGCCAGAAAACAGCCCCTCTCTGGCCCCCATCACTGCCCAGCCTGAAAGTAAGAGAAAGATTTCCTGTGATTTATTTTAAATACTGGTTGTAGGACTAGAAAATTGAGAGACATGTACAAGGGAGACAGTTGAATAAGTTCATATGAAAAACCATGTTTGACATATTAAATAACACTGCTAAAAATATGTCTTGAACAAGGCTAGCATGTTTAATATTTAAAGTGATGCTATCAACCATGGGTAGTTTGAGTCCATAATGGAGGCTGCATTTAAAATTCAGATTTTCAGGTTTTGCTTACATTTTTTTAAAGAAAAACAAGTATCCTGGGCTTAAACTGCCTAGTAAACCCTAGAACTACTTTTTTTTTTATAAGTTCAATAAAAGAACATATAACTGGTTGTTCCAAAACTCTTCACAAATTCATGTCTAATTCATAACATGGTTTGAACAATAAAAAGTTTGGGAGACTCAGGTTCACAAAGCAGCTATGTCTTTTTTAGCTACAGACTTTCAGCCATAACATGAAAGATTCAAGTTCAGTTTCTTTTTCTGCCTGAATGCTTCAACTGTCGGGTTGAAATGTGGCTTTATGCAGCCTCTGACCTGTTGGGCAGGGGGTGAAGCAAAATGTGAAAGCAAAACTTTGACATGGTTATTTCTGTGCAGGCAGATATCATGTTTTTAGTTCCTGCTAGCTAACACAGCTGACTAACTCCTGCCTGTGTGCAGAAGAGCCACAATGTACAACAGTCCTTGAATTTGACTTTGAGTCCTTTGGGTTTTCTATCCTTCATTGAAGGGGGATGACCAGCAACACAAGGAGGTGATCTTAGCTCCTTGGTTGGCAATGTTTTTCCTTCTATCTGCAATTAAACATTCATGGGTATCCAGGAGTTTCCATCTCCCTAGGAAGCAGAGACTAGAGACCTCCAGAGGTCCCTTCCAACTTGAAGTAATCCTGTGATCCTGTTTTTGCCTAGGACTCCAGTTATTTTTTTCAGATGTCGTATAGTTTCTACTCCCTACTGAAAAAAACGAAGTCCTCTCTAATTATTCTTTTGGGTTCCCGGCACAAACACAATTGGATTTGCAGAGGTAGATTCAGGTGACTTGTGTCCACTGGCACACAAAGCAGTCGTCTGGTATGTCCACTGGTAAACAAGAAAAACACAATTACTACTTGATTTTCACTCCATTATAAATATTCTTTTTAAATTTTAATTATTGCTTTCTGTTCTTTCTCTTTAATTCACCAAATCTTCTTGATTTTACAGTGATTGAATTTAAAAAGCATATTAAAATTCATTTTCTCCTTTGTTTGTACTGCTTAGTGACTCCAGTGCACAGGCAGGGAGATTTGTTCTCTTACAGATGTGTTTCCTAACTTGTATTTTGTTCATGGTTCTCAATGGTGAGTGATTTTTTATTACCAGCAAGCAGCTGATTTCTTGTACTGTGTCCTGGGGCATTCACAGAGTGTAGTGATGGAATGTTAGAAAGAAGAACCAAAATCAAGATGGTTGTGCATGTGTTCATGTGAGGTGACAAGATGCTACTAAGGTGGCTGTGCAATACCTCCATTCCTTAGACCAATTTGAGCTCTTCTTGGTGTTGGTGATGTCTCAACTAGACATTGGAAAAGGCACTTATATCTTAGATTGTCAGAGGGATTTCTTTTTGGCTGTGATTTAAATTTTTGAGAGGACTGCACATAAAAAGATCAGGACCCAGAAGCTGGCTGTCACACACAGATCCCTACCTGCTGCATGCCACCAATAATGTAAGAAAAAAAAAGAATAAAAAGAAAAGGAAATTAATCCTCCCATTCTGGTTTTTTTCCCTTTTTTATTCCATGGGTTTTTCCTTGTAGAAGAGGGGAATGGATTTGAATCGGGGAAGATTAAAATCTGCCCTGTAAGGTGAGGTTGGCTCACCAACTTTTAATAAGTTGAAAAACACTGTTTTGATCTTCTTGTGAAGATTTTAGGGCAGGAGTGGAGGCAGTGGGCACGTGTTCAAGACTGTTAAAGGTGTGGAGATTGCCTTCAGAAAAAGGCAGTGTTGGTCTGTAGCAAACTGACATGTAGCCCAGAAAAAATAAGGTCTCTTTCCTGGTCTTGGAGTTTGGAAAAAGCTGGTTGATCCTAACAAAACATCTAACAAGCTTACAGAACAATACTAAAACTTTTCAAAGGCAGAATACAACAAAAAACACAGCTTGTCAGACCTTATAGACCAGCTCTATAATCCAGAGGCAGAATCACAGAACTGTGAGAAATTAACCAGAGAATATTTGAGGCCCTAAAATTGAAGACTCATGAGCACATTTCTGCCACTCCTTCACCTCAACAACTCTGGCTCCTGAGTACTCATCATGTAGTTAGTGCTCAAGAGGGCCCTTAGCAGTGGTTAACAAACAGGGCTGTGGAAAGGCTGAGTACTCTGAGCTGTGCTCAGTGGAGGAAATGAGATTGTTAGGTGGAAGGAAAGGGTAAGCAGGAACATGTCATGATGTGTAAATGGACATCACTGAAAAACTTATTAGTCAGGGCAGTTCTTCCAAGCCTCTGCCAGTCCAGCAGTGCTGACGTCACCCAGTTGACTTGAAGTGAAGACCGTGGTCCTCAGAGATTTCCAGAGATAAAGTGCCCCATGAGCACCACCTGCCCAAGCACTGACATTTGCTCTGCTCCTTTGCTTGGGGACTTTTGGCTGCACTTGGAGAATGTCAGATATACCTGGTAAACACAAACACTCTTCAGGGCGATGCCTTGCCAGCACCTTGCGCTGTTGTTGTTAGATGTGGGTTGACCTTCATGAGGTCTGTTCCACATGATCAGGTTGTGGAGACGGTGATGAATCCTAAGTATGATTTTTCACAAGGTCAGCCAAAGTAAGCAGAGCACGTTTAACACTGCAAATAAAGAAAACCATATGTTCACTTTTCCAGCCACTGAGGCCTATCCAGTGAGCAAAGCATGGTATGTTTAACCCTAGATTTATCTCTCTGTGTTACTGGAATTGGCTGTTGCAAAGCAGCCTCTCCAGAACAGACAGCAGGGACATGTTGTCGGAAGTCTTGTTAATTTCAATTCACTGCTTTTAAGCATGAAATCAATGCCATTTACAGAAGAAAATACTTTCTGCCTCTGGTTTCCAATATAGTTCTCTCCAGAGGAATGTGGAAGAGCGATGGCTCTCTGTGCCTTTCCTAACAGACATTGCTGCAGAGATGACACTGTTCTGACAGTTTTGTCATAGCGTGGTCAGGAGAGGAGATGCAGCTTGCTTTCCTTTATTTTTTACTGGACCCTGGAGACCTGGTAGGAAGAAATCTTGTTTCTGTCATCAGGCTGAGTCAATATGACTTAAAGTACCCAGGGAACAGATGCAGGGGATAGAAAATTGCTAGTTTGAGTTGTTGTTCTTTTTGTCCTCATTTTTATCCCTGTGAGCTCCAAGTCAGGACATGTCTCCTCAATCAGATGGCTTTGCTGGATTGTCTATTAGATGATCAAAGAATGATGATTCTTATTCTCATTCTCCCAGTGTACACACTGCCCAAGGAGAAACTCTGTTAAAGATAGCTCTGCAGATTCCAGTGCCCCCAAATTTTGACTTAAGTGCCATCTCTGGAAAGGACAAGGCTGTCAGTCCCTGGCTTCCTCCACATCTCTCCTGCAGAGAAGTTAAAGGTTTTTTATTCCCCGAAGCTTGGCATTGCCCTTCCATTCACCTCGTAAATGCAGCTGTTACAAACCACAATGACCTGTTGAAAGCAGTGAGTATTTTCTGCCACCCTTTCCCTCTGCTCACAGCTTTTTCTGGTCCTTTTTCAGCACTGAGTGTGCCAGCATCAGTGGGGTGGAGAGACCATCCGGAAATCTGAGTGTTAAAGGTATTTCTGTTTGGGTCTTGGCAAAAGCCAGGCTGCTTCCAGCACACTGTGTGTGAGAAAGAGATTCCAGACTTGAGAGAGAGCTCCCTGCACTTGCTTGCACTTCTTGCCTCAGGGGAACTGGTGCCTCATTCCCACTCCTTGTCTCCTGCAGACATCCCAGTTCAGAGACAGTTTCTGATGTCGTTTCAGAATGAAGTTGTCTTAAGGACAGATAAACCTGTCACCCTTATTTTCTATCCCCAGGGTAATCTGAGATACAGTATGACCTAGAAGTTGCTTGTGCTTGTGTGGAGAAAAATAATAAGGAAAAAAAAGAGGACAGTTGATAATACGAGCCCTGCATGCAGTTGGTTGGCAATGGAAACCTGTGTTCTTGATTCAAATCAGATTATGAACAGGAAAATTAGTTTCTTTACAAGAATGCATAGCAAAAAGAAAAACAAAGCAAGCTTGTATCTCTGCAAAGGCTGTCTGAAATCCCACCATGCCTTAAGATTACAACCCCCTACTCTTCATGTCTTTGGCTTTCAATTGGAGTCTGTAGGATTTAGTTCATTGCACATCCTGCCTGCTCCATCAGCAGCCAGCCAGCGTCTCCCCACTGTCGTCTCCTCTTCCCTTCACCTCTACCTGCCCACCTGACAGCACAAACTCACTGAAGGGCAGGCAGATAACTTCTTATAAAGTCCCCAATATATCCTGATCCTTATAAAGTCTTTTATATAACCTGACCCTCCTCATTTCCCTTTTTCATGATTAAAGTCAACCCGCTTCTGCTGCATTTAAGTGTCTATGTGTACAGAAGTTAAAGCCTGATGTATGTCTTAATTATTGAAAGATAATTCAAACTGACTTTGAAACCAAGAGGAACAGTACATTGCTGAAACACCTCCCATTCTAGTAGTCTGTAGTCCTTATGTACAGTCTCTTTTTTGTCTTAATTTCCTCAGGCAAGCAACTGCGTCTTCTATACACACTCATTAGTCCCTTAGCTCTACTGCAATAAAGCCTTGCTTGCTGAGACCCTCAGGCTGTTTCTTTCCTCTTTTCTTCTACAACTCTTCTGTTCCTTTCATCTTACCACAGCTCAGTCAGGCAGACAAACAGGTAGCTGTACAAAATAAACCTTATGGTTGTATGCAGGTGGCAATTTTAGCTCTCAAATGTGCCAGGTGAAGCTGAACATGTGCGTGCTGTGGCTCAACACATACCTGACCTGGACATGCAAAGGGCATAAAAATTATGTTAATTCTTGTATTGCTTTTGCACATCTGCTTCCTTTTCTCTTAGAAATGCTGTAGGAAATCCTTAGCTAATTGTCTTTTGACAGGCAAATCCGAGCTGGGATTTTTCCTACCTTCAGTGCCTACGGCTGATCATTCAGGAGGGCAGTAAAACTGTTGGTCTGCCAGAATTTCTGCCTCACTGGTTCATTTAGGAGAGAGGGTCAAATCGCGGGGACTCAGCAGCTGCAGCATTGCCAGCAGTCTCTTTTAGTGCTACGGTGTTGAGAGCAGGCAGCTGAGAGGCAGAATCAGGAGCCTCCTCTGCCTGCTGTTTCGAGGAGGTGGGCCTGTTTGCCAGTTGAAAGTCTTTGCAAGATTAATGGTGTGTGGAGTGAGACACAGGGCCTGACATTCGGTCATGGTCACACCTGCTTCCCCTTTGCCTAAACTCCCATTTACAGACCCCCAAAAGCAGTTTTAAACCTCGCTCAGGCCAGCAGTGTTTTAGCATATACTCCTTGTCCTTTGGGGCTGCCTGTGGCCCAGCAGGAGCAGCACTGGGATGGCAATGCCATAGCCTGAAAGGACACGACAGCACTTGGCAGCTTGTGTTACCAAACCTCGTCTGAGCACTGCTGCCTCTTGCACTGCCCCAATAAAGGGTAACAAAGGTGTAAAAAAATCAGGATTAAAATACTAGACCGTGACACAAACTCATTGACATTGGAGTTCTATATTAAGAACTGTCATCATCTTTCCCAGTATGTTACTGCTTTCTTCAGCATGAGTCAGGCTTTCCCTGAGCCCCTCTGAACTCTCCCTGGCACCGGAACTGCTGCTCCTTTGACAGGGGCTTCAGCTCAGCAGTGCACGTGTCTGACTTACAGCTGCAGGGCTCTGCAGTTTGGGACAGCATCTGCATCCCCCAGCCCTGCTTCCCCTCCTGCAGCACTCAAAGCAGCTGAACCTTGTATTTCAAGCCCCTTTCTCAGGGGTTCCAACAGGGACGCAAGTTTCCTCTGGCCAGTCCTTTTTCCCTCTGCCACTGGAAGCATGGCTGTATTTTGTCACCAGTCCTTCTGAGAGGTGTGAGGAAAAGTTGCCAAACCCTCAGCCCTGCACTTGTAAGGAGAAGGATATTGAGGAACATAAAATAGCTGGCAGCAGCATCTGCCATCCTCCAATGGCTAACATTGACAGATAGCAGCCCTGCCTGAGAAAGGAGTCATGGGATCCCATCCTTCAGGATGGGAAGAGGTGCAGTCATTTAGGATAGTTTGGGACCAAGCCCTGAGCCTAGTCCTGATTTCTCTACCAAAGCAGAGTCTGAGCTGGAGAAGAAAGGTGGCAGCACACTGCCCCCTCTGCCAAGGCACCCTACAGAGAACAGACCACCCCCCCAGTGAACCCAGTTCTTCAGAGCATGAGCCAAAAGACAAAGCCAGAGGTGAAGTGATAAGCTTTCTCTAAACTCTTTGCAAAGAGAAAGAGGAAAGGAGTTCTGACTCCTCCCTGAGGTGAGCCACCCACCCCAATCCAGATATCAAAATGACAGGCTAAGCCCTTTGAAACTGTAGCTGTGAGGTCTCCAGCTGCCCCAGATCAAGCCTGCCTCTCTCTACACCATCTGGCGAGACTTCAGAGGAGTGGGAGCCTTTGAGCTGCAGCCAGGTGTAACAACCAGGCTGCAACACTGAGCTGTCACTGAGGGCCACCATGCCCCAGTGATCTGGCAGCAGCAGCCTCAGATGCCTCCCAGACAACTCTTGCAGGTAGTTCAGGAGCAGGAGGAAGAAGTGTCAGGGCATGCTGCACACAAGGGCTCACACAGAGATCTCCAAGAAAATAGGGCCACTATCCCCTCTGAAATAGAATTCCTGCCAGCCTAATTAATGAAAGCTTAATCAGCAGATTGGTTAATCATAAACTTATTAAATAACTAATTGAGCTCCAAGGCAGTGTGTCAAATTTCCAGACCATAGCAGCCTCTCTAAGGGAGGGATCAGGTCAGTAATCCTGTTAGGGGGAGCAGGTTTGCTCTGTGGGACATCTCTGGCTGAGCCACTGGTGATCCAAGTACTTGGAACATTGGTCATTAACTTAATAACAGGAAGAGGCACCCTGAGCTGTACATATCCTGTTCTCCTGTAGAGATTCATAGCAAACAGGCAATTCATCTAGTGAAACAATGCCTGAAAGTCCTCGTCTGGGGAGCAGAGTGTTTGGAGGGTGACATGCCCTCCAGATACCCTGCTCACCAGTAATGCATTTTCTTTCATTTTTCAGGGAAGGAAACAGTAGGTATTGTACTACAGAGAAGACATTTGTCAAAGCATGGTGGGGTGAGGTGTATCCATCCATTCCACCTGTTAAGCAGCCTAGTTGCCTTTCTCTGTCTGTTTTCATCTTATTAGATAGATAATATGGAATTTTGTTTGAAGTGTGCAGGTTTGTAGAAACCCAGTGCAGCAGCTGATAAAGCAGAATGGATCTATATATATATGACATTTTCCTGCAAAATAAAGGCAGAAACACGGCTTGGACTGTCAGCTGCAGTCCAGTCCTGGGAAAAGAAAAGTCCAAAGGTCCTTTCCAACCATGATGCTGGAGTCAGTGAGCTTCAAGTCTCTTCCAAGCTCATGTGCTGCCTGTGGCATTAGCACTTATGACTTTGTTTTGCCTACTAGATGGGAATTCATAGATTCATAGAATCATAGAATCGATTGGGTTGGAAAAGATCTCAGAGATCATCGAGTCCAACCCTTGGTCCAACTCCAGTCCGTTTAATAGATCATGGCACTAAGTGCTATGTCCAATCTCAGTTTATAAAACTCCAGGGACGGTGACTCCACCACCTCCCTGGGCAGGCCATTCCAATGCCTGACCACTCTCTCTGTGAAGAATTTCTTTCTAATATCCAGCCTAAATTTCCCCTGGCAGAGCTTAAGCCCGTGCCCCCTTGTCCTATTGCTAACTGCAACATATTCAACATATCATTCCAAACAGGGGTCTCTGCCCATCAGTGACAGCTTTCCAAATTACAACATACTAAAAATAAATTAAATCTGTAGTTTATGTAGATGATACAACATGTGCTCTCTGCCATAGGCTGAGCTTTAGCATGCAGACATGGACATTTGACTAAGTGTCTGTGCAGCTGAAGCCTACTTATGCCAGGCTCTGTTTAAGTGGTTTTTATACAAATACACACTAAATGATGACCTCCTGTGTAACCAAAGGCTGTGAGTATTCAGCTAAGCAAGTATGTACTGTCACTCTCCTAAATACACATCACATTTGCTACATGCATCAGTGACCTTAATGCTTCTTCACAGAACATGAGGACTCAGAATGAATGTGATGTAGGCACTAATATTAACTCTGTTTGTCTGGTAGATGGTACCTTTAGCATAGCTGATGTTTTAAATTAAGATAGTTAAATTGCACTTAGTAGACTCCTTTCTTTTTCTTTTATTTTCCTTTTTTTTTTTTTGTCTGCAACGTCATTCAGCAGGGTCAAGCAAATGGCTTTGACTTAAACCTGTGTTCAGGTGACTAGAAATGATGAGGGAGCATTTGCAGATCTTTCCAGGTGAAATAACTTAATTCTCTTTGTCCCTTTAAAGTATGTTAAAGGAGAGAGTACCTCAGTTTTATGAATTATATTTTGTAGAGATCTGTCAATAAAGTAAAAGTTCTTTGTTGAAGTTGTCAGGATACAAATGCTTCCCCAAATACCTAGCTTTCTGCTTCTGGCTGGCAGGAAATATATTCTTCGAAAAGTACGTGAAAATACCAAATAAGTACCTTTCTGAAGGTAAATGTGGAAAATGGAAAAAAATCCCAACATTTAAATATAACCAATGCTGTTCATGTATTCCAGTTTTGACAGTGATTAATCTTTATATGCAGTATTTTGCAGCCATTAGGAATAAAAGTCTCAATCATTTAAAATTAAGTTGGAAAGCACATGCTGAATGAGAACAAAACAAATGCCCTTCTGAGGTGGGAGCTGTGATAATAGGTGCCTTTGAAATCAGTACAGAAAGGTGTTCAAAGATAAAGGGAGATGAATTGCTGCCTGCTGCTACACACTCACAACCTGTCTGAATAAAATGGCTGCACAGACAACTCGGGCGGAGGACTGGGAGCAGCAATCCCGGTTCTCTGGTCCCCTGCTGCCACAGATGCTCTACATGGCTTTAAGGTAAACCAGTTAAATACTTTCTACCAGCAGTAAAATACAACCTACTGTTTTACAAAAATGATTCACAATTGTGTCGTGCCATGAAGAGGGAAGATATTCTGTGTTCTGAATAGTGGGGGTTTTTTTCCCTGAAGTGTACAGCCGTAAGGTTTTCTCTGCTACATATGCAACTGCAGTGAATGACCTGCTGTGCATACTGGCTGCTGCTTGTAGTAGCTCCTAAAAAAGAAGTGAAGACCTGCAACCTTGCCTAATGAGAGACAAAAGCATTAACTTTGTACTCTCTACGTCATTCACCGGTTCTTTGATCAGGCCTTCTGGGGAGCTGAAGGGAGCCTAAAGCCATTCCCAGCCCACGGGTGTTTGTGCCAGCTCTCAGCCACGCCAAAGGCACAGAGCAGCAGCCAGATCAAGAAGACACAGGAAATGCTGCTACTAGGATTTTTAAAACCTGGCCCAAGAGGAATCGTGGAAGGTAGATTCATACACCTGCTATTGCTGGCCAGTTCTCACAATTAAGAGCTAGAAACAATAAAATAGCTCACTATCTTCCCCAAGTGTGGCTGGACCAGAAAAATAATGTGTCTCACCCAAGTTGGTAGTTGGATGACTTAGCTGTCTGACCCCTGCTATCTGAACAGTCTTTTCTGAAACCAAGTGAAACAATCCTGATTCAGATGGCCTGACCTGAATAATCAGTGCTGATGCCCAGCCCATACAGCTTGAAACTGTATTCCCTGTTTTCACAGCAGGGGGCTGACCACAGACAGATCCTTTTTGTTTCTGCTACTCCTGTTTAGTAAAAATCACTTTTCTTTCGCCTTCCTTTTCGACGCAGGGAGGCACAGTCATCAGCAGCACTAATGCCACACTTACACTCTCCAAATCTCCCCAGGGAGCACAGCCCTCACTGGGATCAGCGTAGCCCTGCCACACAGCTTTCTTACACCACCCTTTCTTCACTGCCTGCCAGCAAAGCCCCTATTGATGTACATACTCTGAAATCTATCCAAGTAGTGACACAGTCCTCACTGACAAATACTCTCTGTCAGAGGTGAAAGGTAGAGAAGGTTTCAGTGTCAGCTGGATGCATGCTAATGATCTAAGAGCTGAGTGATGCAAGTGAGCTGAAATCAGGACTTGGGCTTGAGGAAGTGTAGACAGTACTTTGTTCTTTCTCCGTCCATTTGCTCATGACGGTTCATCATTCAGCACGATTTTAACAGAAGGATTAGTTTTATTTAATGTGTAATTTAAATTCTCAGCTTGCCTGAGAAGTTAGAATTCATCAGGGAGTCACTGCAGTCCTCAGCCTCAGAAACAGTTTGCCTGACTGTGGGAGACAGAGAGGAAAATACATCCCAAAATCTCATCTCATAGACCTTGAAGACGAAAAAATATAACTCTGTCACACTGAATTAATTTCTTTTTGTCTTCCCACTGCAGCAAATCCTGTGGTCCTGTACAGCACTGTCCCCATAGCATGAAGCTTTGTGTCCTGGTCAGGCAAGTTCACAAGCAGTTGAGTTACTGAGGTTCAGTCAGCAGCTCTCAGCAAAGAGACAGGAGCAGTCAGCACCTGCCTGCTTCCACCCCACAGTGCCAAGGAAGTGAATCGGCCTCGTGTCATAAAACAGCAATTGTGCCAATCAGGCTGCTCCAGCTGAGGGGGTTGCAAGTGGTCAAGCACAGTGACACTGAGGCCATGGAATCCTAAGTCACTCACCACCCACCACGGTCTGATCATAGCCAGGCTCACTCACCATCTTGGGACAAATGGAAAATGTGGATTTGTGGTGTATGGTCCTCCAAACAGTTCTTCAGCATAGTAGAGGGTGATGTTCAGCAGATTCCTGGGTTGTCTGCTTTGCTTCATGTCACAAAAGGAGCAGTTCTGCAGGAGTCTCAAGCATACTTTTGCCATTTCTGAGGCAGAGTTTAGGCAAAATCAAGGCATCCCACTACAAAGCCACATGCACCAAAGAAACTGTTCAGCATTTCATTAAAAAAAAAACAGGAAAATGTTGTTAAAACTTGTTATGCTTTTGTTTCAATGCTGAAATTGGGGAAGTAATTTTAAGGATGCATTCAAGTCTAATTTTTAATTTAGAGGCATTCACGTTGAGTCCATTCTGCTTCCCATGTTCCATTACTATTTTCCCTCATCATGAAGCAGCTAAACACATCCTGCCAGCTGAACAGGTAACCATTTTAAATTGCACTAACTCATTTCAAGCAGTGCTTGAAATCATTCGTTAGGGCTGTAGCTGTTCCCATGGTAAGGGGAGAATTCAGCCCCTCTTGATTTAGACATGACTTTAAAGGAAGCTCCCTGTGGGGGTGTGCATCATTTGTCAGCGTGCAGCTGTCTGCCTGTCCATCCTCAGACACATCCTGGATCAGGCAGGTGAAACCACACTGGAACAGGGATGGTGTGCTGAGTGCTGGTCTTGCTGGGGCACCTTCTTATTGAGGATCTTTGCAGTCTCCTATAATAGGACACTGTTGCCAGACAGGGAACAAGGCTGAGCCACTTACAGTCCTGGTTGTGCCTGCAGCTTGTATTTCCTTTGGTCCTTTATACTTACATGTTATTCCTGCATTACTGAAAGCTCCATGAGCTGCTTTGGCTGTTGTGACCATTAGGGCTTACCTTGAAACAGCACTTGGAGCAGATGCTGAGTGGCTCAGATGGAGTGAGCAAGCGGCGCAGGTTGGTATGAGGCTGGCACAAAGGCAGTGGTTTACTCATTGAGCAGGTTCATCTCTCTTTAAATGATTTTAATGTCCTAAAGGGACAAAGTGTCTTAAAGATGAAGTGACAAGGTGGACAAGAAAGGAGGGGCAAGATGTGGTGTGGTTGGCAGATCCAGACAAAAGGCTGTTCCCCATGCTGTTCAGAGCAGGATAGTGGTATTAAAAGGATCCTGGATCCCCTCCTTGCATGCACACACACACACACACACACACACAGAGGAACGCATTCATGTGCTGCTCTGTGTGTTCTTTTTCTCTCACAATGTCCACAATTAGCTCAAGTGGAACCAGTGCAGACAAATTCCCCAGTGAGTCAGACTGACAGCAGAGCTGTCTGTGTTCTCCAAGCTCTTCACTGAAACATAAGTCAAGGCTGCTTTGTTCTACTCAAGCATGGAGACAGGTAGATTACCTGTGGTGGGCTGACTCCAGCTGGACAGCAGGTGCCTGCCAAAACCACTCCATCACTTAGCTGGACAGAGGAGTGAAAATACAATGACAACATGGGCTTCCCACAGAGTCACAGCCTCCTTCAGGCATCCACCTGCTCTGCTGTGGGATCCTCCACAGACTGCATCCACCTCCTCTGCTGCCCCATGGACCTCCATGAGCTGCAGGGGAACCTCACCATGGTCTTCACCATGGGCTGCAGGGCAATCTCTGCTCCAGAGTCTGGAGCACCCCCTACTCCTCCTTTTTCACTGACCTGGGTGTCTGCAGGACTGTTTCTCTCACACATCCTCACTCCTCTATCTGCAGGTTTTTTCCTCCCCTTCCTAACTCTGTTGTGCAGAGGCTCTACAACCATTGGTGATGGGGTCCCCATGGCCAGAGGCAGGTCCATCTTGGAGTTGGCTGGAATTGGCTGTGTCAGACATATGGAAGGTTCCAGCAGCTTCTCACAGAGCCCATCTCTGCCCACCACCAATAACCTGCACACAAACCCAATACATCACCCAACACAGTAATCTTGCTAATGATCAGACAGGATCTTCAGACCCCTAACTGAACATATTTCTTAACATCAAAGGCACATGCAGGCTGCTTCATGCCCTCCCAGCCTCCTCTACTCTATCCTGCTTCTTCAACAAAGTGTCTCTGGAAAATTAGTGAAAAGCCAGAAGGAAGCTGGATTTGGTTAAAGATGCACTCCCCCAGCTCTTGCAGCCCTGCTGGTATTGCTGATGGCTGCTGTTGGCTCTTAAAGCCATCACACCTGTACTTGCAGTGTTCTTGGTCACCTGCATCTGTTTCATGGGAGGGGGAATGACAAACCATGTGTAAGTGTGAGTATTTCACTAGGTACTGTGGTAAAAAGTAGAACAGCCAATGCTGAAATGAAAGCTAAACAATTTANAGAGCCCATCTCTGCCCACCACCAATAACCTGCACACAAACCCAATACATCACCCAACACAGTAATCTTGCTAATGATCAGACAGGATCTTCAGACCCCTAACTGAACATATTTCTTAACATCAAAGGCACATGCAGGCTGCTTCATGCCCTCCCAGCCTCCTCTACTCTATCCTGCTTCTTCAACAAAGTGTCTCTGGAAAATTAGTGAAAAGCCAGAAGGAAGCTGGATTTGGTTAAAGATGCACTCCCCCAGCTCTTGCAGCCCTGCTGGTATTGCTGATGGCTGCTGTTGGCTCTTAAAGCCATCACACCTGTACTTGCAGTGTTCTTGGTCACCTGCATCTGTTTCATGGGAGGGGGAATGACAAACCATGTGTAAGTGTGAGTATTTCACTAGGTACTGTGGTAAAAAGTAGAACAGCCAATGCTGAAATGAAAGCTAAACAATTTATTTTAAATACTTGCAAATGCTATGTAAAGAGCAACACTGGGGCTCTGCTGTTACACTGCCAGTAATTAGTGATTTCTCTGAAGTAGCTGGAGAACAGCTTTATTTCATTCTGACTTTCCCATCTCTGAATCTCTGTCCTTCACCTTCTGTCTCTGCTGTATTAGCTTTTCATTGATCATCCAACAGCAAACTCACCAAACATGAAATAACCAGTGACTGGAAATCAGAGTCTTCTGTTTTTTCATTTATTCTTGTATGCCCCATTTTCTCTGTGTTTGGCAGGACTGCCTGTTAGCAGAATCACAGAGTCACTGAGTCACAGAATGGATAAGGCTGTAAGGGACCACAGTGGGTCATCTGGTCCAACCTCCCTGCACAGGCAGGGTCATCCCAGAGGACATGGCACAGGATTGCATCCGGATGGTTCTGGAATATCTCCAGTGAGAGAGACTCTACACCTTCTCTGAACAATTTGGTCCAGTGCTCAGTCACCCACACAGTAAAGCTCTTCCTCATACTCAGGTGGAACTTCCTGTTTCTGCCCATTGCCTCTTGTACTATTACTCAGCACACTGAGCAGAGCCTGGCTCTGTCCTCTGACACCTCCCTTCAGATACTTACAGACATTGATGAGGTTTCCTCTCAGTCATCTCTGCTCCAGGCTGAACAGGCCCAGCTCCCTCAGCCTTTCCTCCTCTCACCTTGCCTTTCCTCTGCTGGTTACGTGTCTGATTGCAGATTCTGTGAGAACTGCTTTAATTTGTGAAGTTACAGGGGTTTGTTAAAATGTTGGACCCTAAAAGTAACATCTTTAGAAGTGCCTAAATCACTACATTTCTAAAAAGAACTCAGGTACTTAGAGTTTGGGAACTTGGCCTTCGAACAAATGTCTGGGAAAACCAGATGAGCTGAAAGCCAGGAAAAGAGCTCATTTGCCTAGAAGTGGGGTTCACAGGCTCCACTGGCTACACTGGGAGGAAACACCACACAGAAAATGGACACCGAAAACCTCCATCCTCAGTTCTGATAGACCTGATGGTTGGTGTGCGAGGCTGAAATTTATAGCTCAGAATGACTGCAAGAGATTGGTACCCAAGAGCTCCCTTAGGTGATGATGGAAGTAGCAGTAGTTCATAACACTTGTAAGGCTCAGATATGAGGTTTCCATGCCTTAAAACCTGATGTGACTCATGCATGTCTTCACTACCTTCCAGGAGCTTGTTCTAACACACTAGGACTGAGTAGGCCTCCCACTGCCCCTGAAAGCCTGTTATGCAGAGGCTCTACAACAATTGCTGATGGGGTCCCACCCAGGGGACCACCAGGGACTCATACTTCATAGCATTCAACAGGCAGGTAAACTGTTGATTCACATTTAAGAAATTTGGCTGTGGATACAAGCATAGATTTTCCTACCACACTCACATTGCATTGGGATTGTTCACTCCAAGACCACTAAATACGTGAAAGGATTAAATAGAAAAACTCATGTCATTCTGACCCACACGTTGCAATAGGAATCAGTAATAGAGTAGAAATGGTCACAGAGAGACCTACTGGAAGAAAACATGGTTAGTGAAAGTCCCGGTTCATCAGCTGAATGAGTAATCTGAGTCAGAGAACAGCATTAGTGCTTGTGCTGAGGGATCAATAAAAAGGAGAGAGTGCTGGTTCATTTAAAAGGCTCAGGCAGGCCTTAACTGCCTCGAAAGAAAATGAAACCTGTACCCTTGCATTGGCAGCTTGTCTCAGTGCTGTGTATTTGTGGTCAGCACTGGAGCTTCTGGTGTAGATAGGTGGAAATTGCGTTGTATTTAGTGTTGTAAATGTTTGCCCCCACAGAGCACCACTTTATCCCTCTCTGGACAGCAAAATTCAAGTGGCCTGCAAAATACCATGCTTTTATTATGGAGACAGAGAAAATCAATGCATTTGCTAGTTCCAGTACTGAGAAATTACTCTGATTTAAGGTTTTGACTTCAATCCTTTATCAGTCTCTTAGCTGTTCATGCCAGAGGGAGTTATTAATCCAGTCCCTTTCCTGCCAAGTTCCATGAGCATTTATTGGCCTCTGCTGTCATCAGGAGCAGGACTGGGCATGGTTTGTAGGAACATGTACTCTTCTCTCCATGTTCCTCATCATCACAATCTCTAGGCATCTCTGCTGCTTACTTCTCCCTCACGAAAGGCAGCCTTGGGCATGTGTCCCCCTGCTCTGACCTCTGAGGAAGGGACAGAGTGGCCCACCTTGAACTTGCTCAAATAGTAGCATGTTGCTTTTCCACAACAAGCAGAAAAAGCTGTTTTTGTCTCCAAGGGGAAATAAAATCTGGGGGGAAAAAAAAGAAAAAGATCAGCACAATTCAAACACTGTAGGGGAAGCAGAAGCAAAACAAATTCACTATTCAGGTTCCTCAGCAAGCAGTCTGGTATATCCGTATTTTTCAGACATGCCAGAAAAGTAGTTTCCAACATTTTCTCACACTCTGGAGAATGTTTTTAACCAGTCCCTTTCCTGCCATACTGGGCCCATGCTCAGCTTTTACCTACAAGCTTCGTCTGGCATTGCAGGATGAGATTGGGGCAATTGGCCCAACCTTTGCAACTAACTGGTGACTCAACCCAATTGATTTTCCACAGGAAACAAGACAAGACTTTGAATCAGAAAATTTAATATCAGTTTGTATGAAAACCTATCATCCCTGGGTTCATATTCCTGCTGGAGGCAGGACCATGTTAGTATAGCACAGTATTAGGGTCCATGCAGCAACCAGCTGCAGACAGAGACCAGGTCTCTTTCCTTTGTCTGCCTCATCCAGAAGCTCCAAGACCTTAGAGACCAAGATCTTACTGTGTTGATGTCAAGAAGCTGCTGTGAGTGTTTTTAGTTTAGTGGTTTTTTTAGTTTTAGTCCCTGGTGACTTCGAAGAAAGTGGAACACAGCTCATCTGGCCTTTGCAATGTCCCTCCAAAAGCGATGTAGAGCTCATGTCCTTTGCTATTAATTCTGCTATGCTTTTTGCCACTGTCAAATCTGGATCTCTGTAGCTGTATGGTGGCCAGCTAGGCTGTTGCCCTGATTTTGCTTTTGCCCTTTGTGTCTCATTTGCAGAGAAGCAGAGGGAGCTGGCTCGGAAGGGCTCCCTGAAGAATGGCAACATGGGAAGCCCAGTGAATCAGCAGCCCAAGAAGAACAACGTGATGGCACGAACAAGGTAAAGCACTGGAAAAGTACTCGTAGCTGTGCTCTGAGCTGCAACTCCTGGGGAATTAGGGTGGTCAAGGACAATGTTGGTAGCCAATTGCCTACTGCCAGACATGCTGCAAGAGCAGTGACGGCCCTTCACAGAGCTGGCAGGACCAAGTGCCCTGTTCTGTGTTGCATTGCATGCCCTGGGAAGATGGAGGGACAGCTGAGCCCAGGACCAGTGACAGTGCAGCCTGTAGAAGGCAGAGGCAGAGGCAGAGGGCTGTCTTGCAGGTTCTGGGTAATCTCATGTAACACCTAATCCTGCCAGTGGGAGAGGTACAGAGCTACTTCATGTAACACAAACTGGCTTAGAGCTTAGTTCTGCCTTGGCTGCTTTTATCACAGTAGTAGTGACCCCTTACCCATACTGACTGATTTAATGAAGGCTTGTAAATAGTCTGTGTCTCTGTGCCTTGCTATACACATCCTCTGCCCTTGGAAAAGCTTTACTGGAGATGCTTTGGCACATCTCTGTATGATATTATCAGACAGTGCTACAAACTGCTGTAAACAAAGACATTCCTCGAAGAATACTTTCCTTTGAAGTATTTCAATTTTTTTCCACGGAAACTTCAGTACACCAATAGGTCACTTGCTTACATTCAGAAGGCAGAAAAGCCCCTGACCCCACAGGATTACATGCTGCTAGAAAGGTGGCAGTTTTTAGTGGAGGTCCTCACTTAAAAAGACAGAAGAATCTGCTGAATGCTGGGTGTTTACTGATGAAGAGGAAAATTGCCTGGATTACCATATTTTAAATAGAACAGGAGTTGCAGGCCAGAGCTATCCATACACAGTACAACTGAGAGATGAGGTTTCTTATTCACTTTAATTCCCAAAACCCAAAATACTAGTCATAAATCATGCCAGGACTTCATCAGCTTTTATTTGTAAGCCCCTGCAATATTGATGGAATGTGCTGCATTATTTCCTCTCTGTGTTTGGTCATTGAGACCATATAGTAGAGCCAGACCCTTCATGGCAGCAAGAAATACAGCAACTGTTCTCAGCTGGCTTTTTCCATGCCCACTCTTCCTCCTTGTCTTCCAAATACAAGCTGGAAAGACTTGGTTTCTTTTGGCAGTAGGCTGCATGCTACCGTCCCAAGAGGGTATGATTAGCAGATTTTCTAATTGAGAGATTTAGAAACACTGAAATTAGTGGAGGAAGATGGTAAGGGAGAGGAGATGGGATAAAGACATGTGCCTATCTGTAAAATCACTCTCCTTGGAGAGGTTATTGTTTCCAAGCTGCTGATGGAAAGAAGAGAGACTTGAGAAGGGAAGAACAGAGCAGCGACACCTACTGACAAAAGATTTCAAACAGCCAGCTCGGTTTTATGCTACTTGTGAACATCTGAGCACCTCAGAATGTTTCAGTCTGTCTTGCCACAGACAGGGCAGCATAAGGAAGGCAGAAATGCCACAGGATTGTTTAAGCAGCTTTTCACAGTGTAATGGTTGCACTATAATAGGAGATATTCCAGCAGGTTGCACTGCAAATCTTCCAAGTTTCCAGGTATGCTGTTGGCTTCCTCTGGTCTCTACAGGAGAGTAAGCTAACAGCATTTCCCCCTTTTCAACAGCTCTGCTGTTCTCATCAAATATTTGTCCAAGAAAACCACGCTGTCTGTCCCAGTTCTCCGCCTCCTCCTCCTTTGTCAAGGCCTCTATTATTCTGTGTCATCTCTATGGATTTCTGACATCCAGCCTCTAGTACAAGGTTTCCTTCACCATTCAGTTCTCCCTGGGAAAAGGGCAGAGCCAGCCTTAGAGGTGAAAGTAACTGGATCTGACTGAGACACACTCAGTCTCCCTAAGAGCGAATAAAACGTAAACAAGGTTGGGGTGATGTTGCACACTTCCTATGAGCCCAGGCAGGGCCCACAACACCATCCACACCACTTGAGCACAGCTGGGTGCTACAGGCCACTCAGAATAACCTAAACTCGGATTTGTGTTGTAACGTAGTTCATGGTAAGTGAGCAAAACCACCAAGACAAGAAGCTCATACTGGGACAGCTACAGAGAAAAGCAGCTGCCACTGCTACCTGACTTTATTCCAAGGACAGTGGGGAGTGACAGTAAGGTCAATCAGAGTGTGAGGGAAAGACTTAAATCAAGGGCAGAGACATTGTAAGAGTTTTTGTCTGTTGCAGTAAAATTGCCATTCTGTGCTATTAAGGAAAAAGACATGTCTCAAGAAAAAAATGCAGTGATTTTTTTTTTTGTCAAGTAAATATCACCACAAAGGATTCTTCTGCTAGGTCCCCTGAGGGTACTTTTGTTCACTGATGATACAATAACAACTGTCAGTAAAT
This sequence comes from Pachyramphus minor, assembly GCA_013397135.1. Lineage (NCBI taxonomy): Eukaryota > Metazoa > Chordata > Aves > Passeriformes > Tyrannidae > Pachyramphus > Pachyramphus minor. The sequence goes on from VYXB01010507.1 coordinate 696,141, forward strand.
ACATACAGAGCAGAGGCTGGAAAACTGAAGAGCAAAAATCAAAGTCAGTACTTCTGATATCTGCATGGGCAAGCTGCTGCTGCCAGATCTCAGCTTCAGTTCCAGACATCTTTGCTTCTTGACTTCCTGCCTACATCCTTAGGACTATAACTAGTGCTGTGAGAAGGGCTGTTGAATTTTGCAAGTGGATCCCATTTTCTCCAGTCCCTTGGTGCAGCAGGTTGGAAATTCTGCATCGGTTTTAAAAGTAATTTATTTCATTTACATTTCAATGAACAAAGCAAGAAAAAACAACTAACTGTGCACCTATGTATTTGCTTTATTATAACATTTGATATATTTACTCTTTCTGAACCTCCCCATTGTCAGTGCCTACCACGACTTTGTATTCCTAAAACTGTTAATGGCTTGCTGCAATTTCCTGAGCAGAAGTGGAAAAACACTTTCAGGAAGTTAGAGTGCAGTTGGAGTATGGATGAGACGGATTATCATCTTTAGATTTGTATTTCTCAGACTCCCAGTGAAGCATCATTTTGGCTCATGGTGTGTTGTTAAAGAGCACTTGGGAGAAAACTTGACTTAACCCATGGAATGAGGAGCTTTTTTACACTCTTATGGTTTCTGTCTACTGAACAAAGAATCTTGTTCCATTTGCTCGGTTTGGTTAATCTTATTTTAAATATGAACCAAAGTATTTGTGAATTTTTTTGGATGAAAGAACTCTGTTGTGAAGTAGATACCATTGTATTAACATATTTTCCTTATCCTAGAAGCTCTGAAGCCTGTATTCCATTTCACAAACCCTCTCAGACAATTAAGGTGCAAAGTCACCCTCAGCCTTTGTAACACTATTGGTGAAGTGAAATTCATTACAAAATTTACAAATTAAGGAAGTGCTAGTCTGACTGGTCTCTTACACTGGACCCACGGCTCATATTTCTAATACTCCTAAATTTAGGACTGAGATCTCAGAAGTTTTGTGTTGCTGTGGCCTGGATAGGGACTCAGGGAGAAAGACCACATCACATTCCTGATTTCCAATAATAGAATAGTAGGATCACTGAGCCTCTGCCTTCCCCTAGGAAGGTACTAATTGCTAGTGTCATGTACTCATTGCCAGAAAAAAGAAAACAACACAAAAAGGAGCAACCTGGTATGACAAGCAGTGCTAGCCAAACAGGTTCAGCAGCATGAAGTGCTGTGTCCCAATGGGAGGAGCATGTTCCCAAGACATATCCAGCATTTGTCTCTGTGAAACTAATCTAAGCTACCCACAGACAGAGCTTGCTCCCTCTGAATTGCACCTATTTGAACATCTTCACCAATAAGGGAGGGCTTGCAAGGAAATGATGTGGGGAAAGTCAGCTATCATATGACTTTACCCTAGGTAATGTGTGCTACTGAGCTTTACTGTGTGGTTAATGGACAACATTTAATTCTTTCAGGCTCGTCGTTCCCAATAAGGGCTATTCTTCGCTAGACCAGAGTCCAGATGAGAAGCCACTGGTAGCCCTGGATACGGACAGGTATGCAAAGGGTTAAAAAGGTGATTATGCATGATGGTGTAATTGAGTTTTCAAGCCAGAGGGCAGCACTGGAGCCAACTCCTGCTGAAACTGCTCTTACTCACAGTCTTCTTTCCACTGTTCCCTTTGACCTGTGTCATGACAGGCATGTGTGTGTGAACAAGTCAAAAGAGCTGTGAGTGAAAGAGCACTGTGACGGAAAGATCTGAGGGTCACAGATGAAAGTTGCTCCACAGGCTCCCTTGATGTAACTTCTCTGTGCCTCAGGAACAGTTTCATGGCACAAGAAAGATGTGGCTAAGCAGGGAATACACATCTAATCTAACCATTTCCTTCTTGCTGTACCTTGTCCTTCCCTGCAGTGATGATGACTTTGATATGTCCAGATATTCCTCCTCGGGATACTCATCAGCTGAGGTGAGTTATACTCTCTCCTGGCATTCTTGCCATGAATGCAAATGATAGACCAGCCAGCAATGGCTCAGAACGGCCTTTCACTGCCAGAAATGGCCACACAACCAATTTACTGGTGGTATAGACTCTGTGAGTCTGGAAGGGGCCATGGCAGAAACTGTGTCATGTTGCTTTCTTCCTTGTGATCCAGTTGTCCATACCTATACTGCCACGGCACGGGGATCTGCCCATCAGCTGTTTTCACAGGTACCTTTGGCTTCACTCAGGCTTTTCCCAGTTCTGCTTAGTCCTAAAGTGTTGACCCGTGTGGTGCAAAAGCATCATTTTGTCTGTCACAGCAGCTCAGCAACTGTATGGTTGCCAAGGACACAAATAAAGGATCTGAGGGTGTGCTGTGATTTCCAGTTATTGGAGTGGTCAGGGTCACCCAGTGTGTGTTTACTTGGAGTAGGCAGAAATTCCGGGGAGGACTTCCAGATGTGAACTCTTGCCCTTTCAGAGAGAAAAGGCAGGAAGCCCAGGTTTATTACCCTGCATTGTTTCAGGTTATATTCCCAAACTCTCTAGTGAATTAGTTGCTCAGCCTCTGTCTACTGCTTCTGCAAGATCTGAATTTACATCCAGGGTGCTGAGCAGCCATTCTGCACACAAGCCACTGAGAACTCTACCCCCCTGTACCTTTTCTGGGCAAAATACTTCTGAAACACAGGGAAACAGCCAAGAACAGGGACCAGATCAGATGATCTGAGCTGTCTCTGTGCCCTGACAAAGTATTGTTCATCCAGCACTTGGATCTGAGATCACGAAGAGCCAAACTTTACCATCTTTTAGCTGCTATAGTGTGCCCCAGACTGAGAGAGGGAACTGCCTAGCTGCCAGTAAATATTATTATTACATTGCTTTAAATGAGGGCTTGTTTTAAGGGAAAAAATATTCCAGAATAAAACAGCGTATCTCACTCTAGATATTCCTATTTTGAAGAAGCCAGTACAGAAGGCAACCCTCCCCTCACCTATAGTCAAAAACTAGGACTGTTTCATTAGTGGACCAGCTGTTAATGATGGGGAAATATATTCCAAAATAAGGGACCTCCTCGATCTTCTGACCACCAGAAGTAGAGAAGTCTCAAGTGTTTGACTGTTTGTCTCTTTGTCTGTAGCAGATC
>VYXB01010508.1:0-138679 GCA_013397135.1 Pachyramphus minor
CTTGGGACTACACAAAGAGCAGGAGATTTTTGGGTAGGCATCTTTGGTCTGGGAGAAATCTTCGTCCGTATTGATTTTTGGAGTGCCAGCTTCAGCCCAGTGCTGGCCCAAGCGCACGACTGCCCTTCCACCCAGGAAAGAAAGGCAGCAGCCTGCGTCTCTCAAGTGCAGTTGGTGCAGCACTCTTGGGACTACACAAAGAGGCAGAGATTTCTGGGGGGGCACCTTTGGTCTGGGAGGAATCTTCGTCCGTATTGATTTTTGGACGGCCAGCTTGAGCCCAGTGCTGGCCCAATCGCACGACTGCCCTTCCACCCAGGAAAGAAAGCCAGTAGCCTCCGTGCCCAGGGCAGTCTCATTCCCCTCACACCTCCTGGTCCCATTCTCAGAGTGTTCTGAGCCTTGTTTCCCTCATGGTTCTCAGGGCAGTCCCATTCCCCTCAGGAACTCTGAGCCTTGCTCCCCTCACACCTCCCATTCCCACTGCCCTCGTAGTTTTTCTGAGCCCCTTTCCCCTCACAGGAGCTCTGGGCCCTGCTCCTCACACCTCCTGGTCCTGCCCCTTATGGCAGCCCAGCCTGAATTTGGCCTCACTCTCAGGACTGATGGTTTGCCCAAGGGTGTTTATAACACTTGTATTTTCTTTGGGAAGGACCATTACACCACGCTCTGTTTCATGGCGTGACTCACCTGGGCACATCCCTTACAGCCTGTCACAACTTCCCTCTGACGAGCATTCACAAGCACTGAGCGACTCCTCTGCTGTGGAAAAATCAGTGTTTAGATTTATTTACCTGCTGTCAGCTGAGGAAAGAGCCCTGAATATGCTGGAGACGGTTGCTGGAAGGAATGTTGCCCGTGGATGCCTCAGCTGGAGCAGGGTCACCGACACTGTTGAGGGCAGCAGGATTTTTGCTGTGGGAGCTGCTTACCCAGCACTTCGCTAAGCCAGAACAAGAACCAACCCTTTCTGTGGAGAATGTGGCAAATCATTCCACCCCTGACCTTCCACGAGATGTGCTCACTCGGCATCGCTAATGTGCTCAGTTCTATTGAGCTGAAAACGGTTTTTAATGGCTTGTCCCACTGCTGGGACTGTCTTAAGCTGCACCAGGGGAGGTTTAGGTTGGACATTAGGAAGAATTTCTTCACAGAAAGGGTGATTAGATACTGGAAGGGTGCTGGTGGAGTCACTGTCCCTGGAAGCTTTTAAGGAAAGACTGGAGGTGGCACTCAGTGCTCTAATCTAGTTGACAAGGTTCTGTTTGGTCATAGGTTGGACTCGATGATCTCAGAAGTCTTTTCCAACCTCATTGATTCTGTGCTTCTGTGAATGTGACTGTGGGGAAGCACTGGGAACACATGGAGCTGCAGCACAAGGCCTGTGACACACGCTGTGAAACCAGCAGTGTCCAAATCCACTGCAAAAAGGTGTCACACGGTGACAGGACTTTACACAGAGACAATACCACCTCTAACCATGGCAGTCTCATATCTAGTATATTCAGAGGATGGTTTTGTCTAGACAGGTTGTCTGATCAGTATTTCCCAGCCTTCATAAATACGGGAAGTTTTGCAGCGCCTCTGGTGTTGCAGTCTCAGAGCCCAGGGGGAAAAAAAGAGCACATGGCTTACCTCTGCTGGGTTGTGCCAGGCTGGAAGTGCCCTTGTGGCACTGCCATAAGCAGTTGTTGGTATATTAAGACCTATAATTGTAATTACCTTTCTCTCACCTCGGGCTTCTCCCCTCTCTCTGCTTCTCACCTGTTGTCTCTTCTTTTATCCTTGCAATATGGTTTTAGGGCAGACATCCTTTAATCATATACATGAAAAACAGTGAGATGGGCTGTCTGCAGGAGGGTTGCTCAGAAAAGGGGAAGGCGGCTCATGGAGTGCCACAGATTAGGGAAGTCGGACAAAGGAAAAGCTGACTTAACTCACCACATCCTGCGAGTGCAGGACGTGCAGCCTGCCAGGGAGATCTGTAAGCTGGCAGTAAACCGGCACAGCATCTCATGTTCCTGGGAAAAATGGGCTCTGGGGGAAGGAGTGGGTAGGGACAAAGATCCACATCAAGTGGCGACAGTCAGTGAGGGATCGATGCTCGCACATCGCTGCGGGGAACATCCATTCCCAGCACAGAACATTCCCAGACTGTCCCCACCACCTGCACTTCTGTGTTGACTTTCAGGCGTCAATCACGGTTTGAAATCCAAAGCGGTAGCGTGGCCCAGGTTTGCAGCCCCAAACCGCTCCGAGTCCCGGGAATCCGGCGTGTGGAACGCGGGTGGATGGGATCTGCTCCCTTGTTCGCGTGGCTGCAGCTCCCCCGCGTGTCCACAGCACTCGCTGCTCAACTGGAGTTTGGATATTCAAAGAATTGCTGCGCTGGAGCTGTTTTTCCAAGTCCCACAAAACGCAGCTGAAACGTTACTGACATTTACATCTCAAGCAGCAAGGCAGGGGTTGTATTTCCTGGTAATTCCAGGTTGGCACCGCTCATCTGCGGGATCATCTGCTCTCTGGTCATTCCTGCTGCAAACATTCCTGACGCTGCCCAGTCCCACTCCTGGAAACACAGGAGAAAGGAGACCTTTGTGTGGAAAGAGCTTTGCATGAGGTTGATTGACTGGTGATGAATTGAGCCTGGAAAGGTCACAGATACATGAGTTACATCAGGGAACATCTGGCACCAAAAGCTTCTCTGTTCTAGGACTTGGGGAGGACACTTGGTGAACCCAGAGCAGCTGAAGAGCAAACATCTGAAGGGACTGAGAGTCCTAAACGTCCTAGGTGGTCTCAGGGATGGCAAATAAACAACTGTAGCCTTGAAATCCAGAAAATTAGTGCAGATGAGAGAAAAAACCCCATTTGATAGCTGAGCCCCTACAGAAAAAAATATATTAAACAATAAAGAATATATTCAGGTGCCCACTGGTCTGCATTTGGGGGGCAATAAATCAGCTGTACAGGAGAAGGAGGAGGCTTTCCAGGCCTGGCAGACATTTCTTTCCAGGCTGTTTGGTCACTTTATATTTGTATATTTTTTTAAAACGCAGTGGAAGCCCTAGCACAGGTTGCCCAGAGAACCCTGGAAGTGTCCAAGGTTGGACACGACCTGGACCAACCTGAGCTAGTGGAAGGTGCTCCTGCCCAGGGCAGGGGGTGGAACTGGAGGTTCTTTAAGGTCCCCTCCAACCCAACCATGATTTCTGTGATCACCAGGTGTGTCAGACACAGGCAGGAAAAGGAGGTGCCTGCCTGTGATTGCCTGCAGGGTGGATTTCTGATGTAAGGACACAACAGAGGTGTGCAAGGTGAGGGCAGCTCCCGATGGCTCCAACACGGGCACATCCATGAGGACAAGCACAAGTGTGTGCAGGTGCTTCTGGTTCCCTGTGCCTGCTCACAACGTGTAACACAAGTCACAGAGAAGGGCGAGGGGCTCTTGGGGGGCTGCAGGTCCTGCAGGGTGAGAGTGGGATGTTTTGGCTCTTTGGGAGTCCAAAGGAGGAACCAGAATGGGGTCCAGCCCCCTCAGCAGCACCGGGCAGGCTCATGACCCTCTGGAGAGCATTAACCACCAAAAAAAGCTTCAAGGAGGGAACTCAGCAGTAGCAGAGAGATTCCTCCTGATGCATCACAGAGATAAACCACAAACACAAACAATTAGAAAGAAGCACATCTGTCATGTTCTTGATGCTGTCGGAGCGAGAATCCATCTGGGAGAAGAGCCAGCCCTGGGAGTTATGTATTTTTTTCTTTTTAAATATCGCATGACATCCATCTCTAGAGCTGCGTGTTGTTTGTGCTGGCAATGGGGGTGTGGATTTCTGAAGGCTCCCCGTATTAACACAAGATCTATAGTCTCATTCTAGAAATTTTGTGGCTATAAAAATATATTCTGGGTTTGACTGAGTGGTTTTTCCTTCCCTCCTGAAACTCCAGAGCTGTGTAAAATAGCTTCATAAAACTTGTGGGGCTTTTTAAAGCACAAGTTACTGCCTTGCCTTGCTTTTAAAAGTGCACCCTTGGTTTTAAGTGTTGGGGTATTGTTTGCTTTTAAACAAGTGAATGCTGAAAAGATGCTCTAAATTCCTTTTTTATTTTGTTGCTTATTGAGAAAAATCCAATTATACCACAGGGAAATAGGAATAAAACATTTTACAAAAAATATATGGTAGGCAAGTAAAAAAAAAAAAAAGCCTCTGTCTTCTAAAGTAAGCATGCAAAAAAGGGGAAAATCCTTTCAGCATTATTCCTGGAGTAAATATTCTCTCTTGGGGACACAGTGGTGCCCAAATTATGAGGGTGAGCCCTTCCTCAGCACCAAAAAGTCCTTAGAGTGATGTTGGTGTCTCAGGAAGGAGAACCCTGTGGGAAGCCTGGATCCAGCCCTGGGTCCCTTCTTGTGTCTGGCTGCTGATTCCCAGTCCTTGCCTGGGCTGGAAGGGCTGCAGCTGAGGGACCTGGATCAGCACAAATGTCATTACAGAGCCACCCAGGAGCTCCTGGAGCTGCTCCCAACTGCTGTTCCCACCTTGCGGGAAAAGACACTCGGCTCAGCAGGGAGGCAGCTCCTGGCTGAGGGTTCCCTGCCTCACAGCCAGGCTATCACTCCTTCCACCTCTCTCAATTACTTTGGGAAGTGCTGGAGTGAGTGTACTCCAGCAGCCAAGAAGCAGCTCCAGTTCAAAGGATGTCAGGAAAACCCTTTTCCCAATCAGGCACGGTGTAATTTCAATTGCTAAGTGTTTCCCTTTCATTCCTTGGCTCTCTAGCTCCGCCTGAATTGGCTTTCTCAGCACTTCAGGAAGGCTTGTGTTACATTATGTAAGATTTAACAGCCGTAACTTCTCTGAAGGTAACACAGAAAAGTCTTTTTTATGACACAAGAGGGAGATTTTTCATTTGGGAAGCTGACTGTTTATTGTTATCAAATGACTGCTTCGGTGGCTCCTTCGTGCAACTTTATGAAAAAACTGAAAGAAATTCTGTTGATATATCTGATGAATGGAAGTACCAGCTGAGAGGAAATTAAATTTGCTTTTTTTTATCTTTATACGTGCATATCATATGCATTTATGTGCCATATTTAGATAGAAAGACCCCTCAGGGCACTGCCTCCATTCACAGAAGCACAGAATGGGTCGGGTTGGAAGACACTCCAGGGGGAAGGTCCGGCCTCATTCCTGCAATTCTGGAGCTGAACAAACTGGGCATTAAGTCTCCAGTAAGGTCTTGTTCATCCCAGCTTTGCTCTGCACGTGCTGCCCAGCAGGAAGCTGACAGATAATTCCACCCCCAATCCTGTTCCAGCCCACAGCCCAGGAACCACCTCAGGCTTTCTAATCCCTTCAGATGATTTCTCTTTGCTCCACGAGCATTTATTCATCCATTTGTTTATTCATCCATTGATTCATCCACCAGTCCTTCACAGGGACATAATGTCCCTTTGCTGGGAGCAGTGAACGGACATGGACACACAGCCTTTGCTTCCCAGCAGGTGCCATTGACCTCCCTGGGCAGGGAGCTCCTTGCCACACCTAAAATATTAATTAGAGGCAGCAAGAGGAAATGTTGCTTTGCTCTCCTGAAGCTCTTTAACAACTTCCCAGGAAAAAGCATTCCAGGAGTCCTGGGCTAGTGATGACTTTCCTGACAGTGATTGAATGCTTTGATAAGGAGCAGGAGTTTGTTGCCACCTCATTTACCATGCTGGGCTCTTTCTGCAAAGCTCATAATACTGTTCTCACCAGACCAGGACGTAAAAGAAGTAGAAAACAGAAATATACTTGGAAATTACCCTCACCTGAGAGCACAGCCTGTGGTCTTGCTTTCTTTGAATTACCCTACGCTCCGTGTGTTGGGAAATTGCTTTCCCTGATGGACAATTTCTTCCAAAAGCCCTGCGACCCTGATTGATTTCTGTGCCTCTGCAGCTGGGAGAGCAGAGAGACGTGTAAAAACCAGCACAAGAAATGGGAAGGACGAGTTCTCCCTGAACTGGCTGGCTAATGTTTCCTAATTATCCCTCTAAGTGGAAAAGAGAGGGAATGCAAGGAACTCTCTTAGGCTCACACAGCTTCATGGCAGCGCAGTGTAAATTAATCCTCATTGTTGAGGGACATATTCCTGCATGGTAACTGGTCTTGCCATCAATCCCAAGCTGTCTTTCTCCACAAGCTGCTTCATTCTGTTTTATTTCTCCCTCCTGGAAACTCATTTATTATTTTACATTACTCTCTGAAGCCTTGAAGCATCTCTTCCTGCATTTAAAAGAGGAGGAGAAACCTCCCTCTGTGACATTCCCATGCAGGGTTGGCTCTCCCAGCCCTGCTGAACAGCTCTGAGCTTTGGGATGGGAAGCTTTGGTTAAATCAACCCACTGTAATGAGCAAAACATCTCATTTTAAATAGAATCTCATGAAAGATGCTGTAGGAGGGCTGGGAGCATCCTGACACTTGATTCATTGCACTACAGCACAGTACAGGACAACAGCACTAAAATAAACACAAACACATTTAAAAGGACATAATTAACTCAAACCAGCCAGCTGGTTTTGAGGAGCAAAATCCACAGAAAATGAGACTTGGACCTGGGTTCCGGATCCCAAGAGAAGGATGGGATGGAGGAGTCCAGCTGCCTCCCTTCACCCCTTGCGTGTCCCTGTCCCTGGTTCTGTTGAGATCCATGTGCAAGGAGCTCTCAGGAGCCAAGACCAGGAATGAACAGCTTTGCTGGACACTTCACAGGCACCAAACGGGGAATCACAGAGCAGAAAAGTTCCGAGAAGAGGAACTTGCTGCAATCCTGCCAGTGGTGGAATCAACACCACAAAGAGCTGAAGCTGCAGAGCACAGGGGAAGTTCTTCACCCACCAGACATCCTGTGGTAATGCCACAGACGGAGCAGACACTTACCAAGGATGCCAAAATTAGGAGTTATGTTGCATCACAGGGTGTAGAGGAAGTCAGCAGAAAACAGCTGTGGTACCTTCTGTGGGTATTATCTGAAAATAAGAAATATTGGCTGCTTCAGGAACTTGGTATCTTTAGGGAGAACTCTGCACCTCTGGAGGGGAGGGAGCCTCTCTAGAGGAGGAACAGATCTCACAGGAATGGCTCTGGGCTCCTTCTGCTGTGTCTGACTCACTGTAGGAGCACAGGGGAACCCTGCACTCCACCTCACTTCATCTGGGAAACAGAAAATGCTCCTGCAGACAGATTGCAGAATACACTATCACCAGAGGAAAAATATAAATATGCTCATGCTAAGTCTTGGTTTATGCAGAGACACAACCAGATAAACCAACACCTGGGGTAGGAGTTGCTCCCATTCCAGCCCCTGGTGCAATGCAGGGGCAGAGGTGAATTTTCTTACAGGACAGCAGCAGGAGTTTCCCTGTTTCACAGGTGGGTTTTTTTGTAATCAAAACAAGAGCATGAGCAGCTGGTTCCTACAGCAGTAAACTAATGTTCCAGAGACATTCCTACCCACGGCTTGCAAGGCTCCTGCCCTGCCAAGTGCCTTTCACACTGATGGTTAAGGAGGTCACAAGAATGTCCCTCTGGGGAGAAGCCAGGACAGGCAGCTCTGGCACTGTGGGGCCATGCCTGGCCACCCACACCTGAGGATGTCCCGCATTTGCTCCTCTCTGACCTGGTTTGTCTTCCTTTCCCATTCATTCCCTCTGGTTTGTGAGCTCTTTGAAGCAGGACAGTCTGTTTGTGCAGCTCTCACATAACAGGACCCTGATTCCATTGAGGGTTCCCCAGGCATTACTGTAATTTAAATGTTAATTAATAATAAAGCCTCCTAAAGTCGCACATCCTTAACGATATATGCGGCCTGACTTTAAATTTGTCTTTAAAAACCACCTCACTGCACCTCCACAAGGAAATAATTCAGGATTCAGAACTCTCCTCTCAGCAACAGTAGCACTGTAATCCCAGACTTGCCCTTGGAATCACATCCTCATCTGTCTTCTGAAAACATCCAGACCTTCCTCCAGCCCCTTCCAGAAAACAGTTTCTCTGACCCTCACCTGCATGAGTCTTTGGGAAACCATTGTCACAGGAGGGGGAATAGCGGTGGGAAGAGGTTGGATCTTCTGGGTGGATCCAGCTTTGGAAGAGAACAAGAGCCTGGGATTTTCCTGGTCCTTCTCCCTTGGCTGGTGCTGTGCTTGCTCAGCTCTAAGTTCCTGCTGCAACCCAGAAGGGGAATCCAGGCTTCCAAAGCTGCTCCCATGTGACTCTCAGATCACAGAATCCCAGACTGGTTTGGGTTGGAAGTGACCTATAAAATCATCTCGTTCCACCCCCTGCCATGGGCAGGGACACCTTCCACCAGCCCAGGTTGCTCCAAGCCCTGTCCAACCTGGCCTTGGACATTTCCAGGGATGGGGCAGCCACAGCTTCTCTGGGCAACCTGTGCCAGGGCCTCACCATCCTCTGAGTAAATAATTTCTTTCTAACATCTAATCCTATTTTAATTTAAAACTGAGCCCCCTTTCCTATCACTATCTGCCCACACAAAAAGCCACTCTCCCTCTGTTTTATAAGCCCCCTTTAGGTACTGGAGGGCTGCAATGAAGCCTCCCCAGAGTCTTCTGTCCTCGATGATGAGAAGATCCCAGCATCACATTATCCAGATTATCCAACTTCCAGGTTTATGATGTTTCCTCTGCCCGCAGAAATTTGGCCCTTGCTGCATCTCCAGGCTCTGCCTCCCTGAGTTCTGCACACAGAGTCTGCCAGCAAAGGCAAAATCCTCCAGCATCTCCCTCTGACTCCACATTCCTTGGCTTCTGCTGGCTCTTTGTGTGCCAGCTCTGCTGCTCTGTTAATGTGCTGAGGAGGGTTTCTCTCAGCAGGCAGAGCAGCACCGAGGGCTTCCCTAAATGGGGATCAATGGGCCAGAAAGAAAACAGCGTGAGGGCTCTGCAGCATCCCCCCTCCAGCAGCCCCTCAGGACCTGCTGACCCCACCCTCCTTTCCCTAAACTGGGAAAAATCACACTATGGCCAGAAATTCTGGATTAATTCACCAGGAGCTACTTAAAACAAGGGTGAGTGTGCCACGAGGTGGTTTTCTCTCAGCTCTGAAGTGCTGTTGAGATGAAAGTTGCTGGGAATCAGGCACAGGAGGCAGCAGACCCACAGATGGGGAGGCAGTGAACAGCCTCAAAATTTCCAGCTTCCCCCTCAAAGTCAGAACTTGCAAAAAAACCCCTCAGAATAAAAAACCCCATCATTTTTAGGTGTCTTCTGGCTTGTGGCTGCTCAAACACATCCTCTGTCCCACACTTGCCTTTGCCCACACCTTGCTCTGAGCAGGAACACTCACAGCGGGTCCTGGACCAGGGTGGGATGGATGGGGCAGCCACAAGTGATAGATCACTATTGATCCTACTTATATTGATGAGCAACATTAACACACATCCACAAGAAATACACTCTGCAACCAAACAGACCTTTGGGTTACAGAGCTGCTTGTGCCCCTTGGAGTGCAGGGCAAGGAGCAGGACACAATTCCACAGCAACTTCAGCCACAACTCTTGAAGTCTTCTGAAATGGAGAGAATATGAAAGAACATAAATAAACTTTGCTTCTGCCTGGAAGGGCTCTTGACTGTTTCTCAGCAGCATCCTTCCAGGGAAGAGATGGATGGGGAAGAGCTGTGGGATTGAGGAAAGGGCTCCTGAAGGTTCTGTCTGGTTTGTTCTGTAAAGCAAACACAAGCACAGGGCATTTCTGAGGTGTTTAATGCACCAGGCTCCCTCCCCTCCCTTTCCCCTGGTAGATCTCTCATCCTACGAGCCTCAGAGACATTCCTGTTCTTCCAAGGAACGTGACAGACATCAGCCAGTGCTAAGGTAGCACTGAAAGGGCAGCAGGAATCACCCAGAGCATGGCTCCTGCTTGGATTAATTCCGAGCTGGCAGAGGGAACATAAGAAAGAAGAAGATGTGAAAGCAACATTTTAAAGGCCATGGGCAATGAGGCAAGTCAGGAGGAATAATAAGAGCCCCGTCTGCATTAGGACTTCACTTACAAATAACTTCTGGAAGGCGGCTCTGAGATCACTGTGATTTCATACCCGATTAAACCCTGGTGCAGAGTCCTGGAGGCAGCTGAGAAAGTGATTTCTGCTCTGTGCTGCTCACACATTTACTAATTATGTGCTTACTCTGCTCAAGTGCTTTCTCAGCACAACTGGGCTCAGGTGTGATCAGTGGGCAGTGAGGTGGGGGCACGTGGGTGCCCCGGGTCCTCCATCACCCATCTCCACCGTGCCATGACCCCAAGTGGTACAGGACAGAGCTGGGCACCATCCCCAGCACCCACACACTGCAGCATGAACGAAGGTCAGAGCAGGTAAAACCACCATCACTGGTGGTGTCTCACTTGCCATCTCAGGGCTTGGTTTGCGTTCAAAAATTGTCATTTTTATGGGCAGCAACCCCACGTTCCCAGCACCTGCTGCTGGGAATGATGTGCTAAGGACCATCCAGCCCCTGGCTCTGTCCCCTGCAGCCTCCCTGCTTTGCAGAGAGGACATCACTCAGGTGTGCCAGAAACCCACTCCCCTGGCCAGCCCAGCCACGGGCCTAAATAGTGAAAATAATGAAATAACACATTACAGTGAGCCTGAGCTGCTCAGGAGAGCTGACACCCAATACCCCTCACCTATTCCTGAAAACAAACCAACCCAAACAAGACCTGGGAAGCAGCAAAACCTAAGGCTGATATTTCCTCTCCAACATATTTAATAGTACAAAGGCAGAAGGAATTGGTGGGGCCAGACATTCAAGGATATTTCTTATTCTTCAGATTCAGCTCCGGTGGGGTTAAACCACGACAGATCTTAAAATATTAATGCAATGACTGTTGAAGATGATTTTCCTGCTCCAGATGGAGGAGCAGAGGTGAAGCAGGATGGCTCGAGCACAATGTCAGTGCACGAGATGGAATGCAAGGGCAAGTCCTTGTTTAAATATGAACACACAGGGAACAGGCAAAGCATTATAGGTACATGGAGAAATACCTGAGCAAGACGTGGGACGACTGTTTCAATGTCAGGTTTAAAACCCTCTCATTAAATCCGTATTCTTTTCCCAGAAATCATAAATTACCCTGCGCTTCAGCAAAGTCACAGTAGCATTAAATCAACCTGAGAGGAGTCAGGCTCCAGCCCTCTCTCACGGTTCAGGAAATGGTTCATGGGGAAGCAGCCACAGCATCCAAGGTTGCTGTGCCACAGGGAGCTCCAGGCTCTTCACGGGTGATGGATCGTGTCTTGGCTGCTGCTCCAGAACTCGGTCAGGTTCTCATTTTATTGCATCTGCTGAGAAAATACAGCTGGATTTTTATTACCCAGGAAAGCCTTTCTCTAGCACATATAATAGTTTATTGAGAAAATGACTCATTCAGTTTAATAACGAGAGGACACTTGTGTGGCTGCCCCGATTAATCCCCGGCCAGCCTGCCAGCATCTTGGAGCCCGTGCTAATCCCACGCTGAAAATCCCTGGCTCGGTGGCCTCACGCAGAATTCTGCTGGCAGCTCTGGGAAAGATCCTCTTGAAAAACCCCCCAGTGCAAAAGGGAGCTCAGAGGACAAATTTCCATCGAGCCAAGCCATGTAAATCTAAGGATTCTAAGGTAAATCTGAAGTTCTTTCCCCAGAGGATGGTCAGGCACTGGAACAGTGGTCACAGCCCCAAGGCTGCCAGAGCTCAAGAAGCATTTGGACAGCTCCCTCAGGCACAGGCTGGGATTTTGGGGTGTCCTCTACAGGGCCAGGAGCTGGACTAGATGATCCTTTTGGGTCCCTTCCAGCTCAGGATATTCAGTGGTGGACTGGAGTTAAGGCAGACAATGGTCCCTGTGAACTGGGGCAAACTCTCCCATCTATGCTGAACAACCCTCCCCTCCCAGGAGGAACAGGGGACAGGCAAGGAAAAGGTCAGAAAGGACGTATAATATTGTTATAATGTCTATTATTGTTATAATATGTATAATATTGTTATAATATGTATGACATTGTTATAATATGTACAATATTGGAGGGAACTGAACTGGCAGCAGCACAGAGGACCAGAGGAACTGGTCTGATGTTATCATTCATGTCAGGCTTGCTGGCATTTAGCAGATTGCTTTAGAATTTGCATTCAGGCAGTGTGAGTTGATACAGCAACACCAAACTTCATCAGTCTAATGTATAAGGTGATTTGCATAACTTCCTATTTGCATGGGGCTCCTGTTTAATTTCCCCCCCATGATCAAATATATCTACTTCCAGATGAAACGTGTGTCAAGTTTAGAGGGTTAACCTGCCTGCAAGAAGGCACAATGCTGACTGTTACCTCCAAAATACAACTTCAGGATCCCTGCAAGCTGGGGAGAAATCTCAGCTGCCTTCATCCCACAGGGAATTGCAGCACCACCACTTCCAGGGGTTTAAGAAAGAAGTTGCATGCCCGGGACCCCCTTTTCTCCCTCTCTTTTAGTGCCTGGGCCACTTAGGCCTAAATAGGGATTCTGTAGATCACAGAAAGCTCGTTGTGTCCACCCAGAGATCGCAGGTTTGATGTCCAAGGCTTTCAGTTCCCACAGGGGTGCAGCATTGCACCTTCTGCCCGGGGAACGGAGCGGTGCTGTCGCTGCCGGTGTTTCAGCTCCTTCTCACATGGCAGAAACAGGTTCAAAGCTGCATCTGAAAGAAAGCAGCTTTTGGGAAAAGAGCAGCTTTTTTGCCTCTCTGAATGCCACAAGTCTGCAGGACCAATGCACACTAAATGGTTGGATTGGGGACTAGGGTAACATGGGCTCTGTGGCTCCTGGGAGGGCACAGAAGAGATGGGTCATCCCTGCCTGCCTCAATTTCCCCACAGCAAGTACCAGGCTGGCAGCACTGGTATGTACTGTACTACAGTGCAGGGACAAGGGCATAGCCAAGGTTAATTAATATCAGCTTGCAAAGTGCTTTGGATTGAGCTCTCAGACACTGGATTCATACCCAATGCCCTGCTCAAGGATACACCACCTCCACCCACAGATGGACCCATCAGCAGCATAACTCAATGAAGTATCTCGCTGATTGCTTGCTCAAGGAGTGGGAACTCCTCAAGGATGGCAGTGCCTTAGTGCTGCCAGGTCAGTGAGGTGCCTCAGTGCACTGAGCTCACCCCCATCACCCTCAAGATCCTGTGTACATTCTCCATCCGCGTCGCCCGAGCGACAGAGACTGAACGACTCTTTGTCTGACAGGAATGAATATTTAACACAGCCTTCCTCACACCTGCCCTGCTGGCTGGACAGCCCAGCCTGCCTTTTCCTTCACGGGCAGAGAAGCCTACATTGATCTGCTGCTAAAAATAGGAGCCCTGAGGTTCGGGGGCAGCGGCACCAGCTCCGCCAGCGAGGCTGCGAGAGGTTCCTCGCATCTGTTGCCTGGCAGAGGCCCAGAGTATTTTTCTGGTACAAGGGGCTTTTTTTCATGCATCACCAAAGAACAGAGCTGCTATTTTTAGCTCTAATAAGCATATTTAATTTCCTACTGCCTCATTTCTACTGTTTTGTGCAACTAGCATTTCTGAGCACGTCCCTGGGGAGCAGGTGAGGATCAGCTCCCGCCTTGTCCCCGGCCCTCAAGCATCCAAACCTGTGCTGTTCCCCTCAGCACCACCAAATCCTGGGATTCAATAATGAGCAATGTGCTGGGGCTGCCCCAAGGCTCCCACCTCCATCAGGGTCCTCTGGGCAAGGACCCCCACATCCCCCAGTACCCCAGTTATTATCTGGGGCAGCAAAGTGCTCCCATTATACAAATGATTAATCAACACAACATCAAAGGTCGTTCATTTGAAGGTATTAAATGCAGAGTAAGGCATTAAGAGTCATTGTCAATTAAAAAAGCTGCAGTAAGAGCAGGAATGGTGGAGCCATTTCCCAGCTGGAAACACTGGGAGGAGAGTGGAGCCAGTGCTGCCTCACTGGGACTTTGTTCCTGCTTTGCTGTTCAAACAGTCCTGGACCACACAAGACAAATAAAGTCACACCATGGGCCCTTCAGAGTTCAAGGTGGGCAGCCAGTGTAGCACAGACAGGAAACACAGGGGACTTAAAGAAGTCTTTGTTTTCATTGATTTCAGGGAGGGGGGGAAAAAAAGCAACAAAAAAAAGCCTCTGGAGTAGATGGTTGGCAAAAGATCTGCAGAAAACATTTCTAAGAAGAGAAGAGGGGGAAAAAAAAGTCCTGATCAAACCCTAAATGCTGAGGGAGTGATATCATAGAATCATGGGATGGTTTGGGCTGGAAGGGACCTATAAGGTCATCCAGTCCCACCCCCTGCCATGGGCAGGGACACCTTCCACTAGCCCAGGTTGCTCCAAGCCCTGTCCAGCCTGGCCTTGGACACTTCCAGGGATGGGGCAGCCACAGCTTCTCTGGGCAACCTGTGCCAGGGCCTCAGCACCCTCGCAGGGAGGAATTTCTTCCTAACATATAATGCAAATCTCTCCTCTTTTAATTTTAAACCATTCCCCCTTGTCCTATCACTCCATACCTCTGTAAAAACCTACTCTTTTTTATAAGCCCCTTTTAAATACTGAAGTGTTCATAAGGTTTGATGTATCATCAGAGTAAGGAAAAAATAAAAACAAAATCTTATTGCACTCAAAAGTGCCAATGAGAAAACGTGGCCACACTGTCCTGCAACTCTCAAACTTCCACTGCCTTCAGCTCCTGGACACCCTGGGCTGACTCAAAGTAGGGTCCAAATTCACTTTCCATCCATCACTGATTTTGGTGACCTGGTGGGGAGGTGCAAACACTGAACTGTGTGGTGTGAGAAGTAACACAACCCATGGCACCCTCCAGAATTCACTGTCAAGTCCAGGCTGCAAACACAGATCTACCAACTAGACAAATAAAGAATACAGGCTGTTTACACCTCAGTCCTTTTCCTCCAGTGATCAATATGGCTCATTAGGTTTATGAGACAATCATGTCTTCTTGCTACCCTGGCCCAGAACCTCTCAGTAATGGCTGCCAGTGCCAAGTAATTATAACGACCTCTTGCAAGTGAGGCAGAAACAACCAAGTAAACGGATTTAAAGCAGTTTAATCAGCCTGAGTTTTCCTTGAGCTCAGTGTCATTCCAGTGTTCTATCAGCCCAGACTTGCACTTTATGAGATGTTCTTGTTGGCTTTCGATGCCAAAGGAGCTACTCCTCCTTTCCAGCCCTCTGCTCACTGGCCCTTCCCTCCCCCCTGGAAGGAGAAGACCAGCCTGAACATTTCAAAGCAGTGTTGTCAGTGTTCCAAACCAGAGTGACAGCAGCTGGATGAGCAGGGAATGCTTTTCTTACAACTGTGCCTGAAAAAGGTCAGTGGCACATGGTTTTGGATGAGGACATGGACTCCTTCAGGAAGAGCCATTCCCCTGCCAGTGGCTTGGCAACAAATGGGAGATGCCCTGGGGACTCAGTCTAATGATTGAAGTAATGGCAGTAACAAGAGCAACATTGACAGGAAAGCAGCTACTCCAAGCCCTGCAATGTCTGTGGGATGAAGCTCTCCAGGCCCATCCAGGTCCCTTCAGCCACCTCATCCCTGCAGTTCCTCCAGCTGTGGTGCTCCAGCTCTCACTCAGTGTTTGCCCTGTGAGGGGTGAAGTGTTTCATTTCATCACAAGCTCATGCTCTGCTTCAGAGCCAAGGTTCACCCTTTTCCTCCTCCCTGGAGCAAAGCAACCCCATCAATCCACTAACCACACTTGACCAGAGCAGGTTAGTAAAGATTAACAGAGAGGGGATCTCATCAATACATACAAATATCTCCAAGGGGTGCCAGGATGGTGCCAGACTCATTTCAGTGGTACCCAGTGACAGGATGAGGAGCAAGGGCCATAAACTAAAACACAGCAAGTTCCACCTCAAAGTGAGGAAGAGCTTCTTTCTCTGGAGGGTGGCAGAGCACTGGAGCAGCTGCCCAGGGAGGCTCTGGAGACA
Source organism: Pachyramphus minor (assembly GCA_013397135.1). Classification (NCBI taxonomy): domain Eukaryota; kingdom Metazoa; phylum Chordata; class Aves; order Passeriformes; family Tyrannidae; genus Pachyramphus; species Pachyramphus minor. The sequence goes on from VYXB01010508.1 coordinate 16,022, forward strand.
TTCCAAACCCACCTGGATGATTTCCTTTGTAACCTGCTCCAAGTGACTCTGCCTTGGTTGGACTGGGTGATTCCAGAGCTCCCTCCCAACCCAAAAAATTCAGTGATTCTGCACCAGACAGAGCCCACAGAGGCGGCTCAGGGGCGAAGGTTTCTCTCCCTACAAATAGCAGCTGATGTTTTTCTGGTGTCTCTGCAGCCCACACCACACTGTCCTTTCTCCCACCTGTCCCCTCCTTCCCAGACCCTCTTGGCTGTAGTTGGGCACAGCCCCTGACCCCCAAACATCTCTCCCACTGCTTCAGAGACACACCCAGCTCCTGCAGGCTGACAACTCCACATGTTCCATGGATTACTACCTTGGCAGGGCTTAAATGTTTGCTGCAGACATAAGACTAGTCGTGGCTGATTTTATTTATTGTTGGTATTTCCAAATAAAACAGAAAGTGAACAAATAAACTGGGTGACAGAGCTATAAACCCCAAGCCTGCTCATTCACTTGAAGAAAAGCCTTCCTCAACTAATTAACCTGTGCAAGCCTTGTGCTGTTCATAAACAAGCCAGGAATTAATAGTGTGTTTTTTCAAACAGCCAACATATGCCAGTAAATCTTTATTGGGCAGCAAAACAGAAATAGCTTTGCTTTCTAGGGTAAGTACTAAAACAACAACAACAACAACGAGAGGCTCAGTTCTTAAATGAGAGTAAAAGATTAGAACAAGTTTATTCCCTGCTTTTCCTGCCTGCACTGGGCAGCATCTGGGATGTGCTGGAGTGAGGGTTGTGTGAGTGGAAGTTGCAGCCTCCAGGGATTACAGAAACAAGAAGCAAAACATGGATTTTCTACACCAAATCTCCTCACTGATCCAGCTGGAGGATGGATTATGTGCTACAACAGTGTGAGAAGCTGAGGGGAGCAGAGAGGAACCTGTGGAACAGGTAAAGGAAGCTGTGGGTCTGCTGGAACAGTGGGAGGATGGTCACAAGTAGCCTCTAGGAAAAATAAACAATGGGAAAAGCTGGTAGAGTGTGTGCTGGGCACAGGGACCTCCTGGCACAGGTACTGCAGAAGGTGCCTGCAGGCTTTGCTCTAAGACCAGCCCTGAGCAGTCACTGGTCACACCCACACAATGGGACACTCAGGCAAAATAGAGAGGGGGCAGACACACAAATCAAGGAGCAACACTTCTGAAGGAGAAATTATAAATTGCAATTTAATCACATAATCACTTTGACACTCTCAAGCAAGCTAATTTCTTCCCTTGCCTCATTTCACCCACTTGGCAAGACGAATCTTGATGAATAATGTCCTATGAATATTTAATTTTTTGATCAGTTTGATTCCCCCTCCTCATCCCTACCTGCTGGATAAATCAGTTCTTTCGTCTTTTCCACTCACAAACATCCAGAGAACAACAGCTTCTCCTTTGACTTCCATTCTCCACTGATTCCATCCTTATTTCTTGAAGGCTTTTTGGCCAAACTGATCATTTCCATCACACCCCATCCTCCAGCTCCAGGGAACTTCCTCAAACCAGGAAAACTTTGCAGGCAGACGAGAAAATCGGTGGCAGAATGGCAGATCTTTATTGTTAATCGATTATCTCTAATGGTTTTTAAGCAGTTTAAATATAATCAGATTGATTGTGCAAGAATTTGGTGACTGAGGAGAGGGGAATAATTATCTCCCTGCTGATGAGCATTGACAGCAGCACCCTGTGATGGGTGGTCTCATCTGTGGGACCCTCAGGGTCACCTCTGCCAACCCCACAGCTCTCATTCCTTCTCAAAACACAGTGGGATCCACGCCAGTGCAGGCTTCCAGGAATTAGGTGGATGTGCCTGCAGGATCTTGCTTAAAAACAGCCCTCCTGCTCCAAGAGGTGGTTGGGAGGATAAGTGGTCCACCCTAATCCCTGTCTACTTTATTTCCTGTTTTCTCTTTCTCTCTCCTGACTCTTTAATCCATTTCTGCCTAAAATTACCAAATCAGGAAACTGTTTTCACACTGATTTCGAGCTACAAATCGATGCCCTTGACTTTACAGAACAATCCATCCCCACCACTGCTGCTCCTAACGAGCTGCAGGGACCAACCAGACTGCGCTGAGTCCATGAGAAATGCAGGATAAACTCTGCCTTGAAAGCCATTGGATTTGGAGTTCCTCATGCTTGTGCTGCTTGCTGAAATCTCCAGTCTGAAGGCAAAGCTGCACTTCTGGCTCAGCCTGACAGGGTGTTTTCTAAGCCTGCTATAAATTAATTGTGGCACCCAAGGAAATGCGGGAGAAGTTATTGCTGTGCTCTGGGATGGGGGGATTTCGTCTCCAAGTGGGTTCCCACAAGAGGAGCACATGGAACAGGTTGGGGCTCCAGCTGCCTGGGGAGAGGTGAAGATGGGGTGTGGAAGCTGGGATGGTTTGCTGGGTCCTTGGGGTGCTGTGCATGGCAGTAAATCACCATCCCAGCACATGAGCAGTGTTTATATCCTGGGCTGGGGGGGCAGAAACACCCAACCCTTCTCAGGGCTCAGGGCAGGGTAGAGCAGAGCATGGGGTGACAGGACAGAGAGGAATGGCTTTGAACTGACAGGGAGTAAGTTTAGACTGGATATTGGGAAGAAATTCCTGGCTGTGAGGGTGGGGAGGCCCTGGCACAGGTTGCCCAGAGAAGCTGTGGCTGCCCCATCCCTGGAAGTGTCCAAGGCCAGGTTGGAGCAACCTGGGCTGGTGGAAAGTGTTCCTGCCCATGGCAGGAGGTGGAATGGGATGAGCTTTAGGGTCCCTTCCAACCCAACCCATTATGGAATTCTGTGGCTGTTACACTATTGTCCATGGTGGGCAGGGATAATTTGGGTACAACACCTCACTGGCTGTCAAACAGAGGGGTTCTGGGACATCCTCCAGTGTCAGCCCACTTACTCAAGCAGTAGGAGAAGGATGGAAGGACCAAGAGTTTAGAAACCATCAAAAAAAATCATTCCCAGGAGAGCTGGTGCTGCTCCCACTGCTGGCAGGTCACTGCAGACTTAGGAGAGGTTCCCAGGCACACTGTGCTCCAAGAGCATTGCAACTTATGTTTTCAGACACTTGATTTATGAAATGAGCTCTCCAGGTCATTTGAAGGAATTCCAGCAGTTTTTGGCTGCTGTATCTGGAGCGATAATGAGCCTTTGGCCAGAATTCCACATTTACAACACCCAGGAAGGCTCCCACAGGCTCCAAAATGCAGCTGCTGTAACCATAGCCTTGGTTAACTCAGTATCCCCCATTTCCTAGCACACAGGTGGTCCCTGAGTAATGTGGTTGATGTTTTCTGTAAATTATTCAAAAGAAATCTCAGATTACAAATTATGAATGTTCTGCAAATGGTAAACATGAAATTTAAGGCCTGTTTTGATTGAAAAGCAAACAAGCTGACAGCCTCATGAGGAGATGGTTATCCCTGGATTATCCCATCAACATCCTATCTGTTGTCTGACCTTATCCCACCCTGATCTGCTTCCCCCAGTCACCTCCCTCATAGAAAGACTTGAGCATCAACTCAATCTCACAGGATTCCTGTTTGCTCCCTTTTTAATACCTCTGGTGATAAAGATTGAGCTGGACAAGCTCCACCACCTCCAGGTGAAATAGGACAAGGGGAAACAACCTCGAGTTGCATCAGGGGAGGTTCAAGTTGGATATTAGGAAAAATTTATTCACAGAAAAGGTGGTCAAGCACTGAACAGACTGCCCAGGGAAGTGCTGGAGTCATCATCCCTGGAAGTGCTCAAAAAATGAGTAAATGTGGCACTTTGCACTATGGTTTAGTGGGATGGTGGGATTTGACCAAAGGTTGGACTTCATGATGTGGAAGTCTTTTCCAAACTTAATAATTCTAATTCTATTAAATCCCTGCACAAAATGCCAAAATACCATCCCCCTGTGATCTCAAATCCCTTCCCCTGCCATCCCCTTTCCCCAGATACCAACCCCAACTTTGGAGAGGTGTGGAGTGTTACAGGGGGCACAATGCTTCCCACAAACCAGTAAAACCAGTCCCAGTCTTTGTGGAGGATGAAGGAAGCATCACTGAGGCTCCCTGGAGATTTGCATTATTGGCTGCACCAAAAATTAAGTTGAAAGACTGAAAAGAAGGGACACAGTTTAGTGGTGGCCCCGTCAGTGCTGGAATAACTCTTGACTTGATGATCTTAAAGGTCTTTTCCAACCTCAACAGCTTAAGGAGGGAATGAAAGAACTGAGCTGCACAGGGGAAAGGGCAAAGCATCCAAGAGCACCAGTCAGGGCTGTAGGAGCCCTCTGGATTTAGGATCCCCCTCTCTTCCTGAGGGAAGAACTGTTCCACCGGCAACTGTGCCTGGTGCATGAGCACAAACACTTCCCTTAAATCCATCGCCCAATATTCAAATCTGCCAACTGTTTGAGCAAGACAGAGGCTGTGAGAGTGCCTGGCACGTGCTGTTTGTTTAAGCTGTTTATTAAAACTGACAGTCAAATCACTACAAATCCAGCTGAAACGCCTCTACGGATTTAAGGAAGGAGAAGGAAGCGTGAATGTTGCGGCACAGGGGGTTTATAACCTCTGAGATTGGGTTTTGCAGAGGGAGAACAGAGGACAGGGATGTCCTGGGAAGCTGCACAGGCCCCAGAATGCTATGAAATGTTCCTACCTCTGCCTCACATTCCCCATTTCCCCCCGTACTTTTGGGAGGTTGTTAGCTCTGACTCCCACTTTCCCTCTGTGCAGTGGGATTTCTTAGAGCCTGCCCCTGCCCTGGAGCTCTTACAGGGTGAAGTGATCCCTTGCTCTCAACAAATGCTGCTCCAGACCAAGCTCCCCACTGTGCCAAGCACCACTGCCAATGCTCACAGCATCTGCAGGGAACACAGATGTTTCCTCACTCCCTGTTTTCCCTCTTTCTCTGCTGTTTTAGAAACAGCCACTCATTTACTGGGTCCCAATCCAACCCTGCTTCCAAAGCAGCCAAGCTATTGGCTTTCCACATCCATCACCCCATCTCCAGGCATTCCACTGGAATTCCTCAAGCAGCCCAGGGACAGGAATGACAGTTTAAAGAGTTCAATCCCTTTAGGATCATCAAAGGCAGAGACAATAGCTTCCTCTCTCTCAGGTAAACACTTCAGCACAGAGTTTGCCTCTGATGATGGAGATCCCAGAGTGGGCACCACTGGAAAATGGATTGTGTGGAAAAAACACGAATGGGGAGACAGGAGCAGCCTCTGGAAGGAGTGACTGAGGCTCTGTGTGGCTGCTCAAGGTTCCGGGGGTTGGTGCTGCAGCCAAGGGAGAGGCAGAACTGCCTGGAAGGAGCTGCTCAGCCACGTCACCTTCTGGCTTCCAACTGCTGCTGTCAGTCCACTGGCCTGATCTTGTCAGTGTGTGAAAATGAATCCCAGGGAAACGTGTTCCAAAGTGTTTGTGACATGACAGTGTCTGAGGCTGCCATCAGGTTGGATTAGTGTGTGTTTGGTGTGAGTCAGGGTGACACAGCCCCTGGTGGCTCAGCCCAGCTGACATCAGGTGCCTGCAGACACCTCCCACCATCAGGAAGCAAAGAACTCTCCAGGCTGGGATAATGCTCTGCATTCCCATGTTTTCTGGCTGTAGAGACAGTCAGAGTGAGTTTGAGCTTAGCACAGATCTTGTTCGCAATAAAACTATTCTGAGAGGCCAAGAATGGAACTTCAGCACCTGGACCTGAATCCTGACACCCATGGACTGGGTGGTGATGGTTTCTCTGCACAGGGAACAGTAAATAAATCATGCACAAAAACCTCTAGAAAATCTCTGTGAGGTGCTGGAGAGCAGAACAACTCAAACAGCCACTGCTGATGTGCAGGGGAGAAAGGAGCAATTGCCCAGGGATAAGCTTGTGAGGGGGACAGAGGGATGTGGGAACAGGAATGAAAGCAAAGAGATGGAGATGTCTGTGGGAGGAAGGGCAAGATTTAGATGGTAATACAATTAGATAAGCCATTCCTGCTGGAAATCAACACACCAGTACAGCAGCCCAGGCACAATCTACAGCAAACTGGGCCAAAGATACCTAAATATGGCAACAGGAGAAACCTCATCATAAATTATTACCTCTGGAAAAATCTAATACTAAAGAAGAGAATGAGAGGAGAGGGTGTCCTGGTGTAATTTTCAAACCTCAAACATTTTTGTGTTATCTAGAGCTGGTTTCTGTGTGGTTTCCCCAAGCACACATCACCTCCCCTTGGTGATGTCCAGGATTGGGGTAACACCAGTGGCTGCCAAAACTGCACTGCTCACACTGCTACCAGAAAATCCCTTTTTTTAAATTAATTTGGCTCTACATCCAAGACCACTGCCAGCATATGCTGAAGAGCTCCTGGCCTGGAGAAATCCAGCCCTGTGGGTGCTGGAGGGTCAGGTAGGAAGGCATCACTCTGCAGGACACGCACGAGGGGTTTGCTCTTTCACTGCCCTCATCATGTTGCCATTTGCTCTCCTAAAAAGGGGAGCAGGGTCATGTTTTGAGACAACCAATGCTTGCAAAAGGTTACCCTCCCTTTGGCATTTTCCTGGTGGAAGTCACAAGGCAAGGAGCTGAAGTTCACAGCCAAGCTGCAGAATTAATACCTCGCTGCGCTTGCCGGTTTGTTCGCTCGATGGAGTGAAAGAGTCAGGGTTGGAATTGAAAACAAATCCCCTGGAAAGAAACCGACCCCAAAGCCTCCCCACATCATCTGCTGCTGGAACAACCCATGGTGAGCTGTTGATACAGAGGGGCCAAGCTCAAGGAGTGTTTGGATGAAAATCTCCTAGGGCAGGTTTGGACGGGGATCTCTGTGGACACTGAGCCTCTAACAGGGTTTGCTGCCTGCAAACCACAGCCCCTCCACCACCATCGTTAAAATCTGCCTCCCTGGGCCAAATAAAACATCTGACAAAACTCTAGGACAGAGACCAAGCCTGCTGTTTATGAATGCAGCTGCTGGGAAGCCATTCCAGGGAAGCCAGTGTATTATGAAAAATTAAATAACACATGAAATAGGGGAGCTTCATCTCCATATATCCCTCAAATCCCAGGGCCCTCCTGTTAGTGGACTGGGCACATCCTGGTTGCTTCCTCTGCTTTTATCCATCCTTCCCTTCTTCCCTCCTCAACAGTGCCAAAGCAAAGCCCTCCCCTGCCCACAGCATCCCACCACAGCCAGCTGGGAGCTTCCCCTGATCCTCCATCGATCCCCACAGTTCCTATTTCCAAGCTCTCCCCCATGACCTCTCAACAACTTTCCCTGAAGCTCATACTTAGTCTTTCACAGACTTTGGGGGTGAGAAATACTTCCCATCTATGAAGATTTCAGCACAAATCTTTGTGTTCTTTTAAAGCCTCGTCAGCACAATTCCTGTGCTGCTGCTGCACAGAAACTGCATCTCCTGAAGTCCTCTCAACTTTGGTGCCTTGGCTGTGCCTCTCCACGCCTGATTACATCCCATCTACAGCATTTTTCTTCATTTTCAGGAACTGCTTAACGAGGGGCACAGTGCATGGCCACCCCCTGCTAATGGGAGTCACTTCATTACGAGCCTCAAGCCGCAGCTCCACGCCACAGAGAACCTAAATCTCACCACGAGGACTTTAATTTGGGATTAACCGATCGGGAAATTAGATCACTCCTTACATCAGTCATCCCCCTCTCCCTCCTACCTCGTGCTCAGGAAAGCTTGGCTGCAGCAGGGCAGTGGGAACAGGACCCCCAGGGTCACAGTCCCAAGGCTGCCAGAGCTCAAGGAGTGTTTGGATGATGCTCTCAGGGACAGGGTGGGATTTTGGGGGGTTCTGTACGTGGAGCTGGACTCCATGGTCCTCGTTGGTCCCTTCCTGATTAGCACATTCTGTGATCTTTATGCCTTAGATAGGAAGCACTCCACGTGCCTTTATTTCTTTGGGATGAACCTGTCCCTTAAGGTTTGTATTTTCTTACTTATGCAAATAAATTTTACTCACAAGAGTAATTCCTTCAGACTCAGCCTGAAAATTCTAAAGGTTTCCACAGCCAAGGGACAAAATTGTGCTTAGCACCAACACAAACCTGTTGCTTATCCACGTGGGGAATGCTGGGGGGAAATGATGGGTTGGAGGTGGGTTTTTTTTTGTTATTTTCTTAAAATATATTTAAATGAAATTGTGCTTGAAAAAATAGTTTAATATCATTAAGTAGGAAGGCTGAAGCAGGATCAGTTCCAGCTGTGGAATGCTCACACTCATCCCCTCATGCAGGGGGATTTTGGTAGTGTTTTGAATGCAGCCCTCCTACCACAAGAGCAGCAATGCAGATACTACATCAACTTCTTGATTTGGGATCTAAAATGTTATTACTGGGGGGAAAAAAGGACTTCTCTGTCCTGAGACAAGTAGATACAGGAAAGATTTGGCAGTATTAGGTTTGCAGTTGGGCTCAACAACCTTAAAAGTCTTTTCCACCCTAAATAATTTTATGGTGCCATCTGCAACTGCTTACAAGTTACCCCCACTCCTAAAATAATCCCCATTTCCAGGAATATTGCTGTTAGCAAATCATGTCACATTTATATTCTCAGCACAGAAATGCAGGAGAGGCACAGACACAGATGAAACAACTTTAGGAAGCTCAGGAATCACAGAAAAGTTTTTTCCTACTTTCAGTACAGGTAAAGATCCAACATAAATTTTTCTTTAAAAGCTTTTGATCTCAGAACTCACTTTTTTTTGGGATGGAAGAGACATTAAAGCCCATCTCATTCTACCCCCTGCCATGGGCAGGGCCACCTTCCACTATCCCAGGTTGCTCCAAGCTCCATCCAACCTGGCCTTGGACACTTCCAGGGATCCAGCCACAGCTTCTCTAGGAATTCCATCCCAGCCCCTCCCTATCCTCACAGGGAGGAATTTCTTCCTCAGATCTAATCTAAAACTACTCTCTGTCAGTTTGAAGCCATTCCCTCTTGTTCAATCCCTCCAGCCCCTTGTAAAATGTTTCTCCCCATCCTTTCTGCAGGTTCCCTTCAGGCACTGAAAAGCTGCAGTTGCATCACCCTGAAGCTTCTCTTTTCCTGGCTGAACAACCCCAATTCCCCCAGATTTTATGTTCCTTGTTGACAGGGATTCTTTTGGACTGCAAGCTACCTCCCAAGGAAATCCAAGTGCACCATTTACATGCTATAAGCAGGATGTGGGAATCCCTTGTCCAAGGTCAAAATCAATTTATTATCCCGTTAAAAGCAATATCCTTGTGAATACATCACTCTTTGTCTGTGTGTCCCTGCATAAACATGCACACACACGCACACACACCTTATCTTGTAAATTCCTGCTTTTTGCTCTCATTTCTAGGGCAACACTTAATAGAAGATGCAACATAATAGAAGCCCCAGCTGGGGAAGCCACGATAGAGCCCAGGCCCCAGAAAGTCAATTACTCTGTAGGAGAGGGTGACAACTAATGAGATTTGCATGGAAATAACTGATCTCCTGATACAAAGGATCACACAGGCTGTGCTGGCAGCCAGTGCTGAAGGAAAGGTAAAGGCAGAGGATCAGAATACATCAGACATGGCTGGGATAATCAGCATTTCTTTGTTGCTTTGTTGGAGATGGCCAGACAGGAGACTGAACTGGTGGAGGTCTGGCTGCATTCTTGCAAAAGCCATTCATTGAAAATTAACGACAGCTTAAGTTTTCAATTAAATTTTAATTTAAACTCTGTGACTGGTGCAAATCAGCACAGTGCCACTTGTGGCAGTGATTTATGTGAGCTGAGGATTTGGCCCCACGTCCCGAGTGAAAGCTCTGCCAAAATATGCTGCAACAGAGATCCTCTGGCCAGATTCTGGAATGTGTTAAAGCCCTGATAGGTGCAGATAGGCATGAAATCAATGGAGCCAGGCACCCCTGAAAACTCCATTAGGGGCCTGTCTGAATTTCCTGATACTTAAAAAACTGCTCCCAAGTAAAACTTTGCCATAAACAAACAAAAAAAAGAGATCCTGCAACCCCCAAATCCTCTTTTCTTTTCCAGGTGGGATCTATTCATGGCACTGAACAGATCCCACTGATCTGGGGTCGGGGCTGAGCTGGTGCCTGATGCAGCTGAGCCTTTTTTTTGAGGGATTTAATTTGCTTTCCTACAGCTCTGCTGTCATTTTTCCATGTTTGGCTTATTTAGGCATTAACCTTTTAAAACCCAAGTGGACCACGGGATAAAAATCAGGAGTCAGATGTTTTGATGTTTGAAAAACACCTCCTGCACTTTGGAGAGGGCATAAAATAATTGGCCATGGTGAGATATTATATCTAATTCATAAGCCATTACTCCTGTAGTTTTGGTAAATAATGCATTTTAATGAACACATTAATTGTAGAGGAGCTGAAGGACTGAGGTGAGGGCATTTGGTTTCAGATCCCAGCCTGGACCTGCACAGCCTCTCCTCAGGCTGTATTTCCTCTCCCAGGGATCCTCCAAGGAATGATATTCCCACATGTTGCCCACCCAAAGCCGGGGGGGAGTGGAGAGTTTCTAGTGATGTGCTGCACAGCTTCAGAAATACATTCTAATCATGACAAAGATCATAAAAACCCAGGAAAATTTATAACCAGAGGCAGAATAACAACTTTTCCTCCTGCTCCAGTTTTCCAGGCTTTCCCTTAGCTTGGAAATGATGCCACCAGTCGTGTTGTTCTTCTGTGCTGTGAATTAATCTGGTGTGAGGGACATTGGCAGAGGAGCTCTGACTACTCAGGGAATCACAGAATGGTTTGGGTTAAAGAGACCTTTAAGGTCACCCAGTGCCACCCCCTGCCATGGGCAGGGACACCTTCCATGAGCCCAGGTTGCTCCAAGCCCCATCCAACCTGGCCTTGGGCACTTCCAAAGGTGTCCTTTGCTGAAACAAGGAGATTAACACTGAATCCTGTTCCATCACCCCCCTGGGCTCACCTGTGGTGCTCTCAGATTAAAAACCTGCCCCTGCCTTCTCCATGCCCCAGCCCCCCCAGCACACATTCCCTGGGCACATTCCCTGTGGCTTCATTCCAGAGGAGGGGTTGGACTCAGCGGCTCCTTTAATAGATCTGTGGCAGGAAAATTTAATAAGTTAGGAAGTTTTGCACACTCTTTTTCTTTTTTATATTTAATGTAGTCATTTCTCAATCTGCCATTCTCAAGAGGTCCTTTTTTTTCTCCTGGCTGTTGAGATTTAGCTGGATTGAGTCATTATTCCTGATGTTCCACAAGTCCTGTCCTGAATATTTTTAGATGAAAAAAAAATGAGATTTCTGCCCGTGACTTTTTTGTTTATAAATTTTGCATAAATTTCCAATACAAAAGCGNAATAGATCTGTGGCAGGAAAATTTAATAAGTTAGGAAGTTTTGCACACTCTTTTTCTTTTTTATATTTAATGTAGTCATTTCTCAATCTGCCATTCTCAAGAGGTCCTTTTTTTTCTCCTGGCTGTTGAGATTTAGCTGGATTGAGTCATTATTCCTGATGTTCCACAAGTCCTGTCCTGAATATTTTTAGATGAAAAAAAAATCTTTTCAAGAACAGGAAGAGCTTGTGATGTGCAGAGAAAACCATTGGGTTTAACAGGCTGAGAGGCTGGAAGAGAAGGAAGCAATTAAGGAGAGGGAGGGATGTGGAAATGAGGGTCACTCGCACTTCACAAAAATCCAGCCCAACATTCAGTTATCTTTTAAGCTGTGAGTGCTTGGAAAATCCAAGGACAGGGAGGCCAAGGCTCTCTTGACATGGCTGTTCTCATTTTTACTGGTGAGGATACTAAGGGTGATGACAAAAGCCCTTGTCACTGCAGCTTTAGCCTTGAAAATTCATGTTTTTGTGCGTTGGGCTGGAATAGCCAGTTCCAACTCGTCTGGCAATGACTGGGCTGCACTAAACTCCCAGGGACAAGAAGTTCAGGAGAGGTGAATCACAGCCCTTCCACTCCCCAGGATCAGGGGTGACTGGACAAGTTTGACTCACACCCACAGACTCAATAATATTAATAGAGGCCCTTGCAGTGGAAGGCTGTGACGGGTGGGATTTGTCAGGAATTTGTCAGGCTCATTTGCAGTGTTTGGAGGAAACAGATTGGGAGTTTGTTCTCGGTAATGCTTGGAAAGCTTCAGAGCCAGTGGCAGTGATGGATGGGCCCAAAGGATCAGAGCAGGCACTGCCAGAGCCTCCCAGCCGAGGGGGAAGATGAGGAGCTGACAGCAGGAAAAGCTTCTCCTCGCATCCACTTCCTCCTCCCGGGGTTCTGCAGGAGTGGGGAGCACTGGGATTCTCCTCCATGCACAGCACAACCCTGTCCTCCCAGGTGGAGAACAGACCTGTGCCACTGCAGCCACCTTTTGTGCAGCAAGTGGGATTCTGTTCAAGCCTGGGACAGCCTTTACCCACTCAGCCAAAGTACAGATATTTTAAATATTTTCAAATCCAACCTCTTCTCCATCCCCAGTTTTTCCTGTGGCCACCGAAATCAGCCAGTGGAGCAGGGAGGCTCCTCTCCCTCTCAGTCATGCTCAGCCTCCTGGAAGGAACATCCCCAAGAAAGGGTTAAATCAATCACAACTAAATTCACTGGCCTTTTATTAACAAGTGTATCAAATTTAAATAATTAGCATTTTAATGTCACATGCTGTAGACAGGGACACCAAAGGGATGGCAGAGCCATATGTCCTCTGATTAATAATGTCAGGCAGAAGCAGGAAGAGCATCCAAGGGAAAAAAACATGCAGGTTGCAGAGGCAAAGAGCTCTGACATGCCTTAAGCAGTGTTATCCCTGTGGAAAGGAGCTGTACCCATATGGTGGGGTGGGATGGGCTCAGGAGCTGCAGTGGCCAGAGCCCCCCAGGAGCCAGAATGTCCCCACAGGCATCCTGTGACCTCACAGGCTGCCTGGTCCTCAAAAAAACAGGAGATGCTGTGAGTTCCAGCTGACTCATGTCCCCAGAGTTCAGCACAACTGGGTCACTCAGCCAGGTCTAAGGTGGGAGCAGCGTGGGTTGGGCAGAGCTGGGCACTGTCCTGGGCAGGGGGAGCTGGGGGGTGGCAGTCAGACCCCCCCTCCATAGATGGGAAGGGCTGGTCTGGATCTTGGGCAGCTGGGAAGGTGGGTGGTGGGATGGGGACTCCCAGAGACAAGGCCCCTCTGGTCCTGAGTAAGGCACCAGCAATTTATCTCCTGACATGATGATGAAGCCAATGACACGTGTGGGAGCCCAAATGTCCCTCTCCTGCTAAGGGACAGAGAGGCACAAAGGTCTGCACCAGGGGGAGTGGTTTCAAGCTGAAAGAGGGTAGATTTAGATGTTAGGAAAAGATCCTTGGCTGTGAGGGTGAGGAGGCCCTGGCACAGATTGCCCAGAGAAGCTGTGGCTGCCCCATCCCTGGAAGTGTCCAAGGCCAGGTTGGACAGGGCTTGGAGCAACCTGGGCTCATGGAAGGTGTCTCTGCCCATGGCAGGGGTTGGAATGGGATGAGCTTCAAGATCCCTTCCAATCCAAACCATTCTGTGATTCCATGACTTACGATCCCGGACTGCAACACTCTTGGCAGAGAATTTGCTTTGGGATAAATCCCCTTCCCTCCTCTGCTGCTGCAGCTGATGCCACTGCTCCCACCTTGGCTGTACCAAGGTGTGGTTCCTGACAGGGGCTTAAAGCTTTGAATGCTCCCACATCTCTGAACACAGCAGATAAGAAAGAAAAGCCATTTTCCATCTGTCTGCAAAGGCCTGTTGTGTTCTCACTCACATGTCAAGCGGAGCCAGCAGAGATTGTTACGGGCTCAATGACAGTGCTCTACAAATGTTAATATGGTTTTTAATTGGGAGGAATAATAGCTTACTGCTGCACGCTTGGCAGGCCAGTCTCTGCAGCTACTCAGTCCTCCCTCTTTTCTAAAACAGAAGGGAAAAAATTGCAATTCTGCATTGCAGGCAGGGTTTATTTTAAGTAACTGAGGTGCTCAGCTGACACCGATGGTATCCCTCTGGTTATCCCGGGATTGGGGTAAAGGCAGAGCCACCTCTCCCACAGCACCAGGGAGCATCCAGCACCTACACACAGCCTGGGAAGGGGGACTTAGCATCACTAAATTATTTGGGCTGGAAGGGACGTTAAAGATCATCTCCCACTCCCTGCCAAGGGCAGGGACACCTTCCACTAGCTCAGGTTGCTCCAAGCTCTGTCCAACCTGGGCTGGGCTGAGTTCAGTGGTGGGGCTTGGTCCATTGCCAAGCTCTGCTGAAGTTAATGAGGACCTGTGAGCCAAAGGAGATCAGGAAAATAATCTGAATTAACTTTTAAATGGATGACTCAGATTGCATTAAATACCTTTGTAAACACTTTGGTTTGGAGTTGAGGGGGACTAACTCAATTTTGTTCGCTTCACTTTAATTCCAAGCAGCACCATCTAAATGGGTGCTTAAAGAAATTTAACCAAAAAACTTGAAACTTGCACCTTAATTAGTGAGGTGACTCAACCTGAGCACCCAGAGCAGAGGTTGTGGGACCCCCCCAGCTGCCCATGTGGGGTGGGATCCCCACCTTGGGAACCTCTGAGAAAGGGACTGTTCTGCCCAAGCCTGTGAGTGCCCCTGGGATTGATCTTTGCACTCCAGCCACTCTGTTTATGTCTTTCACTGGGTTTTTCCTCCTCATTTCCAGCTTTGGCACAAGTGCAGGGCATGGCTTTGCTTCAGTCAGGGCTGGGAGGGCAGACAGTGAGCACTGGTGCTTCCCAGGGAGCCCCCACCAGCCCCCAGCCCCTTGTTGAGAGTGTCTGACCTTCAGGAGCCCAACTCGGGGGTTTAATTTGTCTCTTCATCTGTGTGGGGACAACAGAGGCGAAGTGAGAAATCCCACCAAGGCATGTGGGGTAATCAGGGTAATGGGTGGTGCTGGCAAAACATCAGTGAGGGTGTTTGCTGCCAACCCCCTGGCACAGCAGCTTGGCTCAGAAAGTCTCTGTGTCCTTCTCACCAGGGGTGCGTGGGAGCAAGGGATGGGGAAGGGCTGGGGAGACTCTCCTTGGGAAAGGTGAAGCACTGGAAACATGAGGCTCACTCTGTCCAGAGTCCACCCTTGGCTGCTTCCCCTGTCCACCCACGACGTGGTTCATCCTGGGGGCAAGGAAAAGTGTGGGAAAAGAGAATTTGCATTGATCCAGAGGATGATCAGGGAGGGGAAGCAGCTTGGCAGGAACACCTCACACCATCATGTCCCTCAGCCCCACTCCCCCTCCCAGCACCTGAGCTGTGCCCCACAGCCACCCTGTCACCCCCTGGGACACTGGGGAAAGGGGAAGGTCTCAGGAGAAGTGCAATGTTTGCTGATGGGAATTTCAAGGGCAGAGGGAGATAATTCCTGCCCAGCTTCACTCCCCAGGCAGAGCAGAAAGGGCAGCCATGCAGCTCTGCCCCTTTTTGGAAGAATTACAATGCAGCCGAAGTATTTTTAGTAGGGCCTTAATTAAATCATCAAAATATTCCAGGCTTATGTTCATCAGCAAGAAAATTCAGGGAACAGGACAAGAAAAGCAGCGGTGCATTATTTTTCTGAGTAATGATGTTTGAATCTCTGTGCTACAGAAACTGGGGGGGAAAAAGTAAATTATAGAGAAAATGCACTCAGGAAGATTTTAATGTTATTACAGACCTTCATTATAATGTATGATCAAGCATGTAAGTGAAAATCTTGGGACCCCAGGGGTAACATATTGATTCTGGTGGACATTAAAATTTCTATTTGATGCTTAAGCAAAATCTAATCTGACTTCTGATTTCTCAAAATATTTTGGGGTAATTAGACATGTTTGTGCTTTATTGATTCTTAAAATGAACATGAGCACACGGGGAATTGCTGTGGCTGTGGAGTAAAGGAAACAAGACTCCTCGTTCTGCAAAAGTTCCTGTAATTAAATCACCTTCTGCTAATGTGACCCTCATTATCCTGGATGAAAATGAATGCAGGGACAGGTAAAGGAGTTTATAATAACAGTGATGATAAAAAGTGAAGCTTTAGTGTTTAAGTGACTTTGGTTTCTCTTTGGATAAATCTCTCACCTGGAGGATTGGGGCTCTGAGTACCTGCTCCAGTGGAAGGTGTCCCTGCCCATTCAGGGGGTAGAACAAGATGAGCCTTAAGGTCCCTTCCAACCCAAACCAGTCTGGGATTCTTTGATAAAACCCCAAACAGCCCCAGAGAACGGGGTGGGACTGGATTCCCATTGGAAATTGGCTTTTGAGGAGTCAAGCTCGGAGCAAACACTGAGAGCAGGGCTGGCACTGACAGCCTGATGCACTGATCCAGTGCAGACGGTCCCTGTGCTGTGCTTGCCCAGGGAGGAGATCATCCAACACCACCCTGAGCATTTCCCAGCAACACACCAGTCCTGCCAACACATCCTCGAGCCACAGCAACATTC
The DNA here is from genome assembly GCA_013397135.1 of Pachyramphus minor. Taxonomy (NCBI): domain Eukaryota; kingdom Metazoa; phylum Chordata; class Aves; order Passeriformes; family Tyrannidae; genus Pachyramphus; species Pachyramphus minor. The sequence goes on from VYXB01010508.1 coordinate 32,488, forward strand.
ACCACTCCAGGAATTTTTGCTGCCTTTTCCATGAATACTTTGGAAGACCAAGGCCAGTGCACAAAGCTCCCCGGGGGAAGGGGTGACACCTTTGCAGAGCTGCCTCTCCTGAGGGAGGAGCAGGGACCTGACACTCTGCCTCACCCAGTGCTGGCCCCACATCCCTGCACTGAACACCACCAACCCTCCCCATCCCTGTTCCCACACTGCTCTGAAGGAAGCAAAGTCTCAGCAGGTGCTCAGCCACGTTCAGCTGCTCTGCTCCACTGATGGCTCGAGACCTCCAGGGCTTCTTCTCCTCATTTCATACTCCACACTCCAGACCTGGTTTATCCCAATCCTGCAGCTGGAAAAAGCCAGAGATGGGGAGCACGATGATCCAGGCTGGTGGACACTGAACCCAGAGTCAGACATGGATTCACTGGACCTTTGATAAGGCTGGGAGAGGTTTGTCTCCAGTTTGTTTATTAACATGATCACAAATCATCTTTCATCCGGGAGACAGGACTGGTTCTTACCCTGGCTGTGAGTCAGAGCACTGAGTACAGGCCATTTGTACTTCTCCTCCTTAGCAAGCACATGAGGCTCCTTTAAATTTATATTTTAGCCAGTGCTGTGAAGTGCAGATGAAACATTTTGGACAGAAAATCAATAGGAGGGCATGTGTGTATTCCCACCCTGAGCCACAGCAGCACAGACAGTGGTGCTGAGTGTGCCTCCCTCTGCTCCCAACCCTGTGTTTATCCAGGAGTCCCTGAATCCTGCAGTGCATCAGGATTACACCCAGCATTGGGTGAATTGACTCATAGATTTTAAAGGCAGAAAGCACCATTTCAGCGATCTGGTCTGGTCTTCCATGCAAGTCAGGCCCAGGATTGCCTGGGATACAGGGTCCTGATTTAACTGACGGCCTCACAGGGGTCACAGAGTCACAGAATGTGCCAAGTTGGAAGGGACCCACAAAGATCATCGAGTCCAACTCATGGCCCTGCACAGACCCATCCCCAAGAGTCACACCATGTGCCTGAGAGGATCATCCAAATACCCCTTAAGCTCTGGCAGCCTCAGTGCTGTGCTCACTGCCCTGGGGAGCCTGTTCAGTGCCAACCACCCTCTGGGGGAAGAACCTTGTTCTAACATCCAACCTAAACCTCTCCTGACACAACTTCAAGTCACAGCAGGGTCCAGGCTCCCTGATCCCAGGAAAAACTGTGGTATTAAGCTCAAAACAGTGTCCCAGGGGCTGTGCAGGGTGGTGGCACAAGGCTGTGCCACAGGATGTGGGTGGGACCGTGTGCTGCTAAAACACCCACAGCCACAGTGACCATCCTCAAGCAACACCATCTCATCCCTCAGCATTAACCCCACGGGATGCAGCACTGGAAGCTGCAGATCCAGCCCAGCCACGCTGAGGCTGCACCCAGGACTTGGGAACACAGAGGACAAAGTGCCCTTGGGAGCGAGCCCCGTCCCCCCTTCGCAGGGCACCGGCTGCTGCGAGGGTGTGAAGTCTGCTCAAAATGCACACAAGGACAGAAGTTCAGCTGGTTTGAACAGATGGCTGAGCAACATTTGTTGCCTGAGCCTCAGGTCCCCAGCAGGGCCTTTCTGTTATCATTTACTGCACTTGCTATTTGTCATGGCCATGCAGGGACACGCACACGTGTGTGCGCAGCTCCGAGCCCCCCGCGACTGCCTCGTCCCCCCCCGGCCCCACCAGCACTGCAGGTTAAGTGAAGTCATAAATAAGCAATAAGCAGAGATAAGTGTCTGATTTATTGGGGAGCTCAAAGAAAAAGACAAGCAGCAGCAAGGTCACATCCACGGTTAAGCACGTCCCGACACAGCTCGCGCCGCTCTCTCCTCCCCTTCGGCTCCTGCCTGGGCTGGGAAGCAGCAAAGCTGAATGTCTGGATGCACTTCTCCCTCCAGCTTCCTTTGTATACTGAGAGCAGCTCATTTGCTCCAAACCCAGGCAGGTTTTCCCATCCCAGTGCCACTGTAGCACAGCACAGAGGGATGAGGGCTGGGGGCTGTGTGGCTCCTGGGCTCTCTGTAGCGTGGCAACAAGTGCTAAGCAACACAGAGGTTGCCATCAGGACCTCAGTCTGGCTTTTATCTGGTGAGGGACCACTTATTTAGGAGGTAATCTCTCTACAAGACACTGCCCCTCTGTGGGGCTGACAGGCAGATTACTCATCTGGACCTGCTTGAAGTGGATGCTCATTTTAAAAATACATATATCTCCTCTCTCTGACAGGCAATATGTCAATAAAGGGAGCCCACTTTAATCCACATTACTCTGACCCAGGTGCTTTGTCAGGATTAGAGCTTGTGATTTTCCACCTTCCCTTCCAAGGGAAGAGGCTGCTTTGGCAGACCAGGGACTTCATGTGCGTGAGATTTGTCTCCCTGCAGGTCCCTGACTCTCCCAAGGGGGTGCATCAGGGCTCCCCAGCTCATGCTGGATGCACATTCCCAAGGGAAAGGGCAGTGCTCATGCAGCCCTGTGCCAAGGATCACAGAATCCTGGAATGGTTTGGGTTGGAAGGGACCTTAAAGATCATCCAGTTCCATTCCCCTCCCACAGGCAGGGACACCTTCCACTAGCCCAGGTTGCTCCAAGCCCCATCCAACCTGGCCCTGGACACTTCCAGGAATGGGGCAGCCACAGCTTCTCTGGGCAACCTGTGCCAGGGCCTCCCCACCCTCACAGGGAAGAATTTCTTCCTAATATCCAATCTAAACCTCCTCTCTGTCAGTTTGAAGCCATTCCCCCTTGTCCTGTCTCTCCAGGCCCTTCTAAAAAGTCCCTCTCCAGCTCTCCTGGAGCCTCTTTAGGTGATGGAAGCTGCTGTAACAGGGATTCTCCTGCCAGGGCTGTCCCAGGCAGCAGTAGGAATCCCCTGCAGCACAGACACATCCCAGTGCATCCCTGACCTGCACTTAACTGTCAGGATATCCCTGCAGGGCAAGAAAGAAATAAAACTTCCATCTGGCAGGAAGGACCTGCCTTGCCTCCTGTCCAGGAACGTGGGCTGGGCAGGAAAATGTGCTTTGGGAAAAAAAACATTCCTGAGAGGTATCTGGGAATACAGACTGCCATCTCCTGCCCTTTTGCTCCCTCCATCCCCTGCAGCATTAAGGAAAGCCAGGAGGCCAGAGGGAGAGGGGTGAGAGCGATGCTTCCATGTGTGATACACTGGATTTTCCATCACTCCATACTAAATAATCCCCAGCAGATTCAAAAGCACCACAATGGCTGGAAAAAAAACCCAACAAAACCCTTAATAAAGTGGGCATAAATAACTGTATGGCAGTATTTCTGCATGTTGGAATTGTTTATGCAGGTAAAATTTAATAGCAGAGGTGTGCCCGCATTTATAACGGAGTAATCAGGGTGTAATTCCACAAACCTGGTGTGTTTGCTCACAGGAGACAACCTTAATGTCTTTTAAGAAGAGTCATTAGATTTAAGTAATAGCCAGCACCCAAGTACTCGATCAGGCAGAGAGAGAACAAATCAACTTTTATTGCCAGGCAAAAAGTAGAAAACCCAATTCCTCGGAAGGCAATAAAAATTTTATAATTTTTTCTTTTTTCTTTTTCTTTTTTTTTTTTTTGAGTCAAATAAGCCCAGGGTTTATTACTTTGTAGACATCTTCATAAAACCTGGAGCAAACCTAATCTAGATGAAAACAACAGCTGGGAGGCACAATGTATGTGACCAAGATGAATGCCTTGGAGGTATGGTATTCATTAGCTCGCTAATTCCAAATGGTAAACAAGGTTTAATTAATTTTGATTTCAAGCTACAACGGTCTGTGGGCCATGCAAAGGTGTAGGGAACGTGCAGCTGCTGGAGGAGCAAGTGTTTTCTGGATGATTTTGCTTGTTCCCTTGACATTTCTGCAGGGAGAAGTTTGGGGGACAGCAGAGAGGGAGCATTCATCTCCTGATTTTGATGGTTTGCAAGAGCACTGCTGAGGGTTCCATGAGGGTTTCCCTGGATTTAATCAGCAGTCTGTGCTTGGATGGAGTAGAAACAAAGTGCTTAATTCACTTATTTTATGTCTAATTTAGACATTCAGGGATGGGGGATACATTGGCCAGGTTAGATAACCTCCCTGGGAGGGTGGAGAGGCCCTGGCACAGGGTGCCCAGAGAAGCTGTGGCTGCCCCATCCCTGGGAGTGTCCAAGGCCAGGTTGGATGGGACTGGAGCAACCTGGGCTGGTGGAACCTGTGCCAGGGCCTCCCCACCCTCCCAGGGAAGAATTTCTTCCCAAATTCCCAACCAAACCTACACTCTGTCAGTTTAAAGCCATTGCCCCTCCTCCTGTCACTCTCCAGCTTTTCCAGGACTTGCCTCCTCTCCTTCATTTCCAAAGGATCCCAAGTGTTTCTTGTACAACCAAGTAGAGAATGACCACCTTCAAAATAAGATGGATTATTTTCACCCTCTGCCTGTGAGTGACACGCACCATCTGCCCCAAGACAGATCCTGATAGATGGAGGCTGATGGAAAAACCAATGGAAGTCAGTGTGGCCCAGCCAAACACAAAGAAAGATCTTTGTGTCCTTCTCATGTGAAACAAAACACCACTGGACACAGCCTGAGATGGGGTGATGTGCAACAGGAACTGCCACACTCCCACTGGGATTCCCAGGATGTGCCCAGCACCCACCAGTTCCCTCCCTCAGCTGCTCAGGCTCTGTTCCCACCAGGGCAGAGCCCGTGTTTTTGGCAGATGTGACACTGGTGGCTGGAGTGACAGGGCCCTGCCAGGCTGCTGCACCCCAGCCAGCTGCTGCTAATAACAAATCTCCCAGTGATGGATCTGAGGGAGCCTCCAGATGGGAAGCATTTACTCAAGGAGTATATAAACAAAGTGGAGAGCCTGAAAAATCAGGTTTGCATTGCTGACATCAGTGACCCGAGAGAGCAAAACGCTCCCGCAGACAATAATTGGATGCAAAGTGAAGGTTACACAGAAATAACAGGAGGCGCTGCCGAGCGCTCCCTGGGAATGTTTGCCTGTGGCTTCCCAGGATCCCAGGGAGGGCCCTTCCCTCCAGGAATCATCCGTCACGTCCCTGCCCGCGCAAAGAGCCCCAGCATCAGCAGCAAGAACGCCCTTCAAGGACAAGTGCTGATGGGGAAACACATCCCATAATCACCGTGATAAATGCCGTGCTGGGAAAGGGAGGAGCAGGGCACTGCGGTGCCAGGGCTGAGCTGGCACCTCCCCTGCTGTCCCCTCGCCGTGCCGGGGGACACACAGCTCGCCCTGGTCCTGCCACCCCATCCTCACCACGGCCACTCCTCTTTTCCTCTTTCCCTGCATCCCACCGGGAGACCATCACCACCCTGGGGTACCCACAGCTCGCCCTGGCCCCACAGCCCCATCCTCACTGCTGCTGTTGTGCTGAGCCCCTGCATTCCCTGCCCCACCAGAGGAACATCCCCTTGCTGAGTTCCTTCAGTTCTCCTTGGCCCCACACTGCCCATCCTCCCCACTGCTGCTCCCATTCCAGGGAGTCCCTGTGTCCCACTGGGAGAGCATCCTCACAGTTCCCCCTGACCCTTCCTCCCCATGGTCCCCACTGCTGATCCCATTTTGCCAGGCCCCTGCATCCCACCAAGAGAACATCATTGTGCCACGTCCCTCCAGTCTCTCCCTTCAGCTGCATCAATTTCTCATTCTTCATTTCTGATTAAAAAAAAACCCAAATACGTTGTTGAACTCTTGGAAGGACATTAAAATAACCAACAAACCACCTCTGAAGCCACCCTGCTGTGCTCACAGAGAGCTGAACATTGCTCCCCATTCCTGGCAAAAATCCCTTCTGTGACAGCACAGAAGACAAAGGCTCCATTTTTTGGGAAAACTTGAAACACCCCAAGCAGGACACTGAAGGGATGAGGATGTCATTCCCTCACTGTGTCTCCGTGCTGTGCTTCCACTTATGAAAGCTCCACTTGCACCAACGAGACTCCAGGGAATGGGGAAGCTTAGTGCAGAGCTCTCCAGAGAGAACTTAGAGGGTGAAGGACAATCTGTCACTGGGCTGGGGAAGTGCCCAAGCCTTCAGCAGGAGGGGAGGGGGAGCAGAACATGTGGCCCACGAGCCAGAAGTGCTGGAGGCTGTGGGCAGCGCTTCAGAGCAGGGGATGGCCCCAAGGCACAGCTGAGCTCTCCCAGGGATTGAATCCCTGAGGACAGTTCCTAGAAATAAGCTTACAACTCACATCTGACTCTGCTGCCTTCTTTCCAGCTGTATAAAAGTCCCTGCTCTGCACATTCCTGAATCACAGCGTATTCCCTCTGCAAATCCACAGCTGGGCCCACAGCAATCACCCCCCTCCTGCAAACAGCACCTGGCTTTGAGACACAGAACTCCCCTGGGCTCCCCAAAATAGCCCTAAACACAGCATGAGGGACATTTAATTGTCACTCTGATGGATGTGAGTGCCTCCTCTGCGTGGGTGCCTCGTGCTCGTAAGCAGCTGTGCTCAGGAGAGGCTTGGACAGGCTTGGAAAGCCACTAGGAGACAGGACACCCAGAGCTTTCCTCTCCAGTGCCACCTCTGGGCAAGGACCTGCGTTCATGGAGCCCGTTAGAAAAGAACCTGCTGTTCAACCTCGAGAAGAGAAAGCTTTGGGGAGACCTTAGGGCCCATTCCAGTGCTTAAAGGGGCTTCAAGAGAGCTGGAGAGGGACTTAGGACAAGGGTCTGAAGTGACAAGGCAAGGGGGAATGGCTTGAGGGCTGTGAGCAGCAGATTTAGATTTGCTGTTAGGATGAAATTCTTCCCTGTGAGGGCTGTGAGCAACCTGGTCCAGTGGAAGGGGTCCCTGCCTTGGCAGGGGATGGAAGAAGATGAGCTTTAAGGTCCCTTCCAACCCAAACCATTCCAAGATTCTATGATGAAATGCCTTTTCCAGCTGCAGGACCTCTCCAGGCAGGATCAGGGGGCTCTCATGGGGGCTGCCTCTCATGTTTGGAAGTGTCAGCTGTGCTTACTGCTGCTGGCAAGGAACTGCTTTTCTGAGCTGAATCCCTTGTCATGGCCAGAAGAACCACTGAGGCAGTCAGATTTATCCCCAGCATAAAGTAACCCAGTGCCAGGTCTGCAGTCAGGTGTTCCATTCCAAGGTGCTGTGGAAAGATTTTTGATTTGTTTTTGGTTTTTTTTTCTACAAGGATCTAAACCTGTAGCTGAATCTTCCCACCCCAAGGCAGATTTCACAGTGGAGGTATTAGGCTTGTAAACTCCAATTCCTCTGCCCTGAAAGGAAAATAACCTGCTGGGCAGCCTCAGAACCCCCATGACTTCCAGCCACGCCTGAGAGCTCCCAGCACTTAAAAGAGTCAGTGATTTTTTGGTTACTATTGACCAACACCTTGGTGTGCAATAAATTCCTGCATCCTATTTCTGCCAATACACAGAAATCAAGCCCCACAACCCAATTCCACATTAAACAGCCCCAGCTCTGCAGCACTTGAGCTCTCTACTTGAGCGAAACCAGAGGGCAGGAGGAGGCTTTGCACCAAACTCACATGGATGGATCATTAAAACCTCACAGCACATAATTTGCTGAAGTATCTCAGAGTTAATTACATGACTGGTGCATTTATCTCATCCTGGTACCCTACAGCTCTGTTATCCTGCAGGGGGGAGGGATGTGCTGTACCCATTACAAAAGCACCCACGGAGAGGTCTTGCTCCAAGGGGCCGTGGAATTGTTTACTGTCACCTCTGAGTGACACCAGGACACGCTCTTGTCTTGTACTTGTGAACTGGAAATGTATTTAATTCAGGCTCGAGGCAAAGTCATGGCTCACAGCCCTTTAGTGCGCTGCTGAATTTGAAACCAGCTTGCAAAACTGTTCCCAAAATAACCCTGCGAGCCTCTTTCATCCAGAGAAATGTAGAAAATACTTTTGTTCGAAGGCAGAGGGTGCAAAGAATTTAAATGCCAACTCTTGCCCTGGAGAGAGAGGCTGGGTTTGGGGGAGTATTTCCACCAGGAGTCGGAGCCAGATCCCCTGAAGGGTGGTGGCCATGGGGTGGCAATTCCTTGTCCTGGTAAGATGTGCCCATCTCCACAGCAGGGTGATGGTACCACTGTGAGGAAAACTATCAGAGTATTCAAAAGACCCACCCCAGCACCTTTTCCAGGGGTTTCCTGCAGCCATCACTACATAAATACACCTACCTGCACCTAAAGGCTGCAGGAGGCTCGTGTTCCCCGTTGCAGGAACAGCAGATCCCTCTGGATCCTTCCCAGGGCTGGAACACACCTGCCTGAATGGTCTCACATCCAGGGCTGGACTGATTCCCCTTCCACAGGGCTCACCAGGGACCTGCTGCATGGAGACACATCCATTTATACACAGGGAAGCTTTGTTGACACATAACCAGAGCTGGAAATAGGCTTTAATGAAGCACAAGAATTAGCTTTATTCACATTTCCCCCCAACCCCCACCCCTCACAACATTAGACAAATACATGCACTTAAAGAATGATGATGTTTTGGGTAATCACAGCTAAATAAATAGGATGGAAACTTTGCATATGTTATGCAAAAGAATTTGCTAGCTGCAATATTTCATTTAAAAATAATCAAGTGGTTGGAATGAAGCCTGTACCCCAAACCCATAACTTTGCATTTCTGAGGGCCATGGCCATACTGCAATAATGAATATATTTGTCTTCTTCAGACCATCATCCTATAGTTGCTGTGTCTAACATATTCTGCTTTTGGCCAACATCCATCATAACACACCAACAGAAGAACTGAAATGCATTAAAAAGAAAATTGATTCTCTTACAAGCCCCTCTTTGTCTGGTTTCTTCATTTGCCTATTAATAGCCCACTGTACAATTAATTATGCACACTTCAGGTACAATCCTTGTAGCCCTGCAGAAGAGAGGTGATAAAGAGTTCTGCAGACATTTCTCCTCCTGAGCTGCTCTGGGGGTTTCTGCTGCGACCTGGGTCACACACGGCACCTTTGAGGACCCAACAACACCCAGGAACACACAGGACAAAAACTGTTTGCTTAAAATATTCAGGACAGTTTTGATGAATAATGAATTCAGCCAGAGAAATGGGGCTCAGCCACACACAAAACAGTGGTTAAATTAATCAGGTAATTTAATGGCAAGGAGTAATTTGACATCTTGTGTCTCACGGGTGCTCCTTCCACAGCTTCCCTCCAAGCAGCCCGGCTCAGTCTCATCGCTGCAGGCTGGACTTTCTTGATGCAAGGCTTTTAATTATGCAGGCTGGACTTCCTTAATGTGAGGCTTTTAATTATCCTTAGATCAATACTTCTCATCAGCTCTGAGAATAACCCTGCCCTCCTGCAGCCAGCTGAGCAGTTACAGGGGCACTCTGGGTGTGTTAAACATCCACCTTCACCTGCAGGAAAGGGGCAGAGGAGTCACTGTCCCCTGCCTTGAGCTGCCAGGGTGGCACTGCCCTGTACTTTGAGGAATGGGGGTGTGACATCCCTTGATCTGAGGTACAGGGGTGTCACATCCCTTGATTTGAGCAATGGAGGTGTCACATCCCTTGATTTGAGGAACAGGGGTGTCACATCCCTTGATTTGAGGTACAGGGGTGTCACATCCCTTGAGTTGAGGTACAGGGGTGTCACATCCCTTGAGTTGAGGAATAGGGGTGTCACATCCCTTGATTTGAGGTACAGGGGTGTCACATCCCTTGAGTTGAGCAATGGAGGTGTCACATCCCTTGATCTGAGGTACAAGGGGGTCACCATCCCGTGGTTCAGAAGTGCCACCAGCCAGGCTGGGGGTACCCCAGACCCCACAGCACCACACAGAGACAAGCACATCCCAAGCCAGACCTACAGGAGTGGCTGCCTCCTCCAGCCTGGATGAGATGGTAAAAAATCCAGCCCTAAAGAGCAGCTCCTGCTGTTGTCCCCCTGAAACACGAGAAGCACTAAATGACATTGTTATTTCTCACGTTGAGAGTGACTTGAATTATTTACAAAGCTCCCAACAAGGTGTTCAGCCCGGCACATGTTTTTTCTCCCTTTTGTTCTCCTTTCCAGCTCCCACTTTGGAAACAGATGCATCTTCCCAGGTGGATATGGGCACTGTTGTACCATTTCCCCATGCCCAGAGCAGGCTGGGGTTGGATCCCATGAGCTGGTCCCAGTCCTTCCCTCCTCTCCCCTCCATCCCAGCATCCCTGGCTCTGTGCCAGCATTCCCAGCCCCAGCAGAGGAGTGATCTCAGAGCTAATGAGTTTGGCCTTGGGCAACCACCTCCCTCGCTTCTTTATTTTTATTTTTATTTTTTTGGAGCCTTTTCAGCCCAGGGTGCTTGTTGCTCCTCCAGCATCAACAACATTAACAAGCTCTGACATCTCATAAATTTCCCTTGGTAAAACAAAGGGAAACAAATAGAAAAACAAGTTTCAGCAGTACAAGGGGTTTGGTGCTTTGAATTTTTTCCTTCCCTTTCCGTATATTGGATTTCTTTTGTGAACAGTCCCTTTTATCCTGCTGGGGTCTCTCTGCTGCAGCCAAACTATGTGGGACAGTATGAGTTAGAACATACTCACCTCGGCTTTGGGTGGAAAATGGTGAGATAAAAATGAGATCTGATTAAAACATATAAATAGATCCAATCCAAGTCCAACCATAAAAATGTTATAAGATCATAAATAATGGGGTTAATCTCCTTTCTTTTAATTTTCACCTTGTTCCAGAGAGGAGCAAGAAGCAGAAAACTCAGGTCTGCTCTCCTGCCTTTTCCCACTTCAGGAAGAGCCTCTGTGGAGCCAGGAGCAGCCTCCAGCCCTGAGACAGATGGGCTGGAGAGGAGAATCACAGACTGGTTTGGGTTGGCAGGGACCTTAAAGTCATCTCATTCCACCCCTGCCATGGGCAGGGACACCTTCCTCTATCCCAGGTTGCTCCAAGCCCTGTCCAACCTGGCCTTGGACACTCCCAGGGATGGAGCAGCCACAGCTTCTCTGGGCAACCTGTGCCAGGGCCTCCCCACCCTCACAGGGAAGGATTTCTTCCTAATATCCAATCTAAACGTCCCCTCTGTCAGTTTGAAGCCATTCCTTGTCCTGTCATAATGATCAAATGATTCATAGAATGTCTTAGGTTGGAAAAGACCTTACAGATCAGTGAGTCCAACCATTAACCCAACACTTCCAAGAACTCCTCTAAGTCATGTCCCCATGTGGACTTTGCATCATTATGGGGTCACACATATGCCTCGATTTCCCCTTCTAAAAAGCCTGTGTAGTAATAACTTGTTATAATAATAATTATCATCTTTGGCATCAGTTCATTTAGAAAGCGGAAAGTTAAAAATCAGGATTGATCATCACTGTCACAAGGATGTTGTTCCAACAGTCTCTGCCATGGCAGCCCCAGGCCCTCTCCACACTTCCCTCCTTGCTCTGTGTAATGCTCAAAACACAAATTGGCTTTCTTAGGGAATGAGGAATGTTCTGCCTCCGAGCGCAGCCGGTGCTCAGAGAGCGGGGACGGAGCGGCTGCAGACACACTGAGCTCCCCTCTCCATCATCCGAGGGGCTCTTAGGGGCTGCAGAGGGATGGAGCAGCCACGAGCCTTTCCCTCTTTTCCATGCAATTGATTTCCTTTAAATGTATAACTCAGAACATCTCAGGGACTCTCCTGGAAACTCGTTTTGCTGTCGGGAGCTGGAATGTGGCGCTGCAGCAGGACAAGCACAAGCTCTGTCCTCCCTGGGCTCACTATTGGGTCAGAGGCTCCAGGAACTCAGCTGAGTTTTCCAAGGACATGTTTTCATCAGTGTTTACCCCAATTTAGCTGGTGCTAAAATTTAGCAAGTGCACAAACCCCAGTGTTAATGACAACGGCCAAAAGGGACTTTATCAAACCTTGTCACCCCCTAACACAGGTCCCCAGATGGGTTTTTGTTTTCAGTTACTGCCCCTTCAATATAGCACATAAATTATCATTAAAATAATGCTACCTGGGGGGAGATGGAATGAGAGTTAGAAGGGCAAAACTGATTTTCTGAGGATAAAATTATTCACCAGCAACACTTGGACATGTGCAATGGCATTTTGGACTCAGCATCCGCTGCTTTAAAGCAAGGCAGAATGTTTTCCTTAGGGATCCAGCTCCTGAAGCTCCTGCCTGTGTCCTCTGTGTTAGTGCCACATCATAAATACCAGGAGTTATGGTTGCAGCAAACACGCTGCACGTCGCTGAGCTGCTTTGAATCTAATGTGAATTTAATATCAGCATCCCAGAGTGCCCTGGCAGCTGGCAGGAGGCAGCTGTGTTTATCCTGCTTTGCTTTCTGCCCTCAGCCTTTGACCCCAGACACACCATCACTGGGCTCCTGGGTGCAGGAGAGGAGCAGGAGGGGTCTTCCAGTAACACCCAGGAGTCAGGAGGACACCTTGGGAAGGTGGACAATAAATGTGCCAAGTTTTCACTCGTTTGGAAGCTGGTTTACAGTCATTCCCTGGTATTTTAAATGGAAATTTTTGGGGTGGATTTGAATGGATTTTAGTTATTTAGAATTGAATGTTTAAAATGTCGTAGAACAATGGAATCAATCACAGAAGGGTTTGGGATGGAGGGGAGCTTAATCATCATCCAATTCCACCCCTGGAAGTGTCCAAGGCCAGGTGGGACAGGGCTTGGAGCAGCCTGGGCTGGTGGGAGATGTCCCTGCCCACGGCAGGGGGTGGGATGAGATGATCTTAAAGCTCCCTTCCAACCCAAACCAGTCTGGGATTCCATGAAATAAATGGGACATGCTGCATCCCTGCCCTGGGAGGCTCCTGTGCTGAGCCTGCTGCTGCCAGGGGATGGAGCAGAGCTGCAGGATTAATGTCCCTGCCTCTTCAGGAAATTACTGCAAGATCTTCAGCTGCACAAATCCTTTTTTTTTACATCTGAATAAAAAGAAAAACACCCAACCCCTAAACACCCCAAATCCACCCCCCAGTTCAGCAGCTGGACTCAGAGGCTGCTGTTCTTGCTCATGGAGCCTGAAGGGTTAATCACCTGATCCTCTCCTGGTTCATCTGCAGCTGGTTTGCTACAAATGAAGAGAAATCAGTAGCTGCTACATCACCCATCATCATCTATCACATTAATACAATAGCAGAGGGTGTCTGCAGATCTGCTGTGGCCATAAACTGTTCCTTATCAATCTTGTTCCCCCCCGAGACTGGTGCATTTCTTCAAGTGATATAATTTAGGGAGAAAAGTTTATTTCTGACTGATGCACTACAAATAAAATCCGTGTTCCGGCTATAAAAACTTTTTGATTATTCCTTTATATTATGCTACAAAGAAAGAAAGAAATATATATATATATATATATCCAGGGGAGAAATCCCAGAGCATAAAGATCAGAAGTGAAGCCCCCAGCCCTGTAAGCTGTGATTTATCCATCAGCCAAGCCCCAGGACAGCTCCACTTTGACCCATCCCGTGGGTTTATGAGCACGATGAAGCAAATATTTCACAGCACAATCATGAGTTCTGCTGCTTGGGAGACAGACAGGACATCTCTGGCAGTTATATGGGCTCAGAAAATAAACCCATCTGAAACAGCATATCTGATTAAAGAGAATAAAACCCCACGTACATCAAGAGACACTGGAGATGGGAAAAGCAGCAGAGACTGGCAGTACTGTGCTGCTCAGAGGAGTGGAAAAAGGGATGGATATTGCAGAGGGAAGAACAAAGAGTTTCTCATGAGGTCCTGTGCCCAAGAAGATGAATATAATTACAATTTTAAAATAAATAACAGACTCTGTACAAATCAGACCTCGTGTTGGAAATCTGTCACCTTATCCCAGGCATTCAGCCTGCCTGTTATTTAACCAGTAATATTCACATGGGAAGAAACTGGAAGAGCAATTCCTGGGTGAACAGTAATTGGTTTGAACATGAGTTCTCTTCCCTCGAGGGAGACTGAAGTCACAACTGAGATAAGGCACATTTTTAAAATTAATTCCCATGTAATTGTATAATGTGCAAAGGGAGCATGAGCACCAACAGATTGGCTCTCCCAGCTTGGTTCAGAAGGGTCCCAGCACTGGTGGGGTACAGGATGGGAATGCCTGGACATCAGACCCAGCCTGGACCCAGAGGAGCTGCTAAAAACAAAGGGCTCAGCCTCTTTGAAGGGCTGGTGCAGCTGCTGCATCACAGGCAAAATGTGCCAAAGGACAACTTCAACGACAACTTTTATTTCCTGACAGAGGAAACCCACCTTATAGTCAGAAACTGGAGGTGAAAATGGAAATAAAACTCTTCCAAGCAATGGAGCAGACCCTGTGTTTGGCTGAAGATGCTTTTTCACCCTTTTTTTCGGAGAGCAGTGCCCTGGGGCAGAGCCTGCAGGTACCAAAGCCTTGGCTCAGCCCAGCCCTGGGCTCAAACCTCTCCCATGGTGTCTGGTGTCCATGTGGCAGCTGGAGAAGGGGCACCAGGAGGGAGCAGAGGGAGCAGGAACAGCCACAGGTGCTTTTCTGCAGCCCTAAACCCACGAGACTCTCTAAGTCCTACTGCAAAGGCCACTGGAAACAAGCAGAGCAGCAGTGGATTTCTGTAACCAGAGATGATTATGCTTATAAATAATAAACTGGCCATTTGAACTTCACATGAACTAGCAATAGGACAAGGGGAAACAACCTCAAGTCTCACCAGGGGAGGTTCACGTTGGGTATTAGGAAAAATTTCTTCACCGAGAGTGGTCAAGCATTGGGAGGGGCTGCCCAGGAGAATGGTGGAGTCACCATCCCTGGAAGTGCTTAAAAAATGGGTAAATGTGGCACTGGGTGCTCTGGTTTATTTGGCACAGCAGGATTCAGCTAAAGGTTGCACTTGACAATGATCCTGGAGGTCTTTTGCCACCCTAATGATTCCATGATTCCATATATTAATGTGACTCTGAGGGTACAGATGTGCTGCTCTAAATCCCTCCCCCAGGCACACACTGCTGGGGGACACATCCCTGCCCACATCCCACCACAGCATCTCCTCCAGGCAGGATCCTGCTGCCCTCCAGGAGCCTGGCTCTGCCCATGCCCCAAGGATGCCCCTGAGAACCCACAGCCTTTCCCATCTGCTCCCGTGGCTCTGTGCCCGCTCAGCCCACCAGGCTCTGCAGAGGGGCGAGTGCCAATCACAGCAGGATTCAATGGGCAGAGCAAAAGTCACCTCCTCTGCTGGCAGTGCCCCCTGCACGTGCCTCCTGCCTGGCACTGCCAGCTGGCACAGAGCAGAGTGTCCTGCCAGGAGGACAGCAATTAACCCCCCTTGGCCTGTCAACGCTTCCCCAGCGTTATTTTTTGGCGCTTCATCTAAAAATCAACGTCCCACAGAGGGTGATGGCACAGAGCAGCACTGGCACTGCTGCTGCCCTTTGGGAAGGGCTGGGCTGGGTGTCAGGACCCCTTTGGAGTCCCCTCCAGGGTTTTGGCTCCTTTGGTGGTGATTCCATGGAAAGCAGGTGCCAGTACCCACTGAGACCTTTTACAAGGGGTCATGGCAGCCTCTTCACACACAGCAGAGGAGCAGGACAGATGGAGCAGCAGGGGCAGCTACTCAGGAAGGTGCAGAGTAGCTGCCCAGAGTTAAATACAGAGAGAAAGGCTGCTCTGATTTCTGTTGGAAGCCTGTGCTCTTTTTGTCTCTCTCACATCTTTCAGACTGTGGCTGCCATTTGTGTCTCCTCAGCCTGTGTGCTCCAGCCAGATCACAGAACCATTGTGGTTGAAAAAGAGCTCCAGGATCATCAAATCCAGCCTTTGTCTGGATCCCACTGTGCCCACTAAGCCATGCCATGAAGTGTCACATCTACTCACGTTTGGAACCCTGGATGTTGAATCCACCCCTTTCCTGGGCTGCCTTTTCCAAAGCTTGACCACTCTTTCAGTGAAGAAATGTTTATGTTTCTTGTTCATCTCAAGAATCTGTATCATTCCTGTAAGTATATGTTGGATAAGAAATGTCACATGCAAACTGAGATGCAAAACTTGAGAAAAAGGAAGAAAAAGTCAGATGTGGCTAAAAGTGACCCCTGAAGCCACTTCTTTACCCCCAAGAGGCATCAGGGAGGGCAGAAAGCTCAAGGAGCACCAGCAACAAAGTGGAACACCTGCAGAGGATGAAGAGGCATGAAGGATGAACACATAAATGCACGGCAGAGAGGTCCTGAGGGGACAGAAGGAAGGAATGAAAGAGGGGGGGAAAAAAGATTTTTTTTCCCCTGGTTTTCAGAACCACTGGCTGGCTTTGCCAAGAGGAGATAAATTGATGCAAACCAAAAAGATCTGAGAAGGAGCTCTGTGTCAGGCAGCTTTGGCATTATTAAGCTTAGCTTGGGAGCAGACAGAAAACTAAGAGACAGAATGTCAATTAATTTGAGTGCAAGAATTCCCCAGGCCTGGAGGAAGGCAGGAGAGCTGCCCAGATGGTGGTGTCAGAAGGAAATGGATTTCTCTGCACAGCCCCAGAAACCTGAAACCCTTTTCATTTCTATTTGTTTAAAGATTGTGCTCAGTGTAGAACAATTGGAGCTGGATGAATGCTGTCTTACAGCAGGAACTGCTGCTCTAACAGAAGAAAAGTGCAGATGAACTAAGTCAGGGCTGAGCAGTGCTGGGACCTGCTCCCAGCAAAACCATCCTTCTTTTTTTCCCCTCCAGGTTGTCACTGCCATCACTGCTGCAAGGACAGGAGGACCTGGGGCTGGCACAGCCCTCACACTGAGCAAAGTGCTTGGCTTGACTTTGAACCTGATCTGTGGCAGGATCTTGGGCTCGGGCCATGCAGGAGCTCACAAATAATGCAGATCTCACTGCCTGGCCCTGCAGGTCATTGATCAGCTGGGAATCACACACACATCGAGGATGAACTCATTTAATGGACTCCCAACCTGCCTCTGTAACCACAGCAGGCTCAGAAATGCTGTTTGCAGCTGGGAAGTCCATCACCACTGACAGGAGCCAGCAAAGCTCATTTCAGTCATCATCATTAAATCCAAGGGAACAGAGAGACTCCTTGGCTTTGATTATTTTTTTCCTGCTCAGGCAGGAAAATTTGGTGCCTCTGGCAATCCCCAGGTATTGCAGTTTTGCTTTTTACCTGCAAGGAAGGTACAGCCTCACTGCTGCCAGAGAGAGGATCCCTTGTGCTGGTCCACCCTCCTGGGGACAAGGGGCAGGGAAGAGGGATGAGGCTGGGACCTGGTTGTTCCTCTCCCTGACATAGCTGCACACTGACCTAAAATTCAGAGCACAGTAGCCAAATCCCTTTGACCTTCTGTGCTTTTGTGGGCACTGCCCTGAGGAAGCAGAGCAGCCCCCCTGCACCTGAGCCAGCACAGCTGAGGTCAGACACTATCCCAAGGAACTCCTGGTGGGGTTGGCACATCAGCGACCCACAGGCAGCCCTGGAATGCTGCTCCAGAGCTCTGAGTGCCACAGGCCAGCTTGAATCCCAGTCTCCTGAGGCAGAACCAGACTGTGGCACAGCACAGGCCCTGGCAGAGCACAGCCCTTGCCCAGGGTGGGAAGGACAAGGGGGATCCTCCTGCCCCTGCTGCAGAGCCCTCGGAGCGGCTGCGTCGGCATAAGCTGAGCACTGCAGAGCCTCAGGTGCTGCTGTAATGCAATTGCTAACAATAAACTCTTGGAGAACATGGATAGATCTGAAACAGAGAGCAGTGTTTAACTCTGCCATGCTTTCCTGCTCACACACAGCTCCCTCCCCTCCTGCCCCGTCAGCTCTTGCTGCAAAACCGCTTTGCTGCTAATCACAGTCCCTCGGTGCGTGGAGCAAAGTCCTCTTCGTTCCTCCCAGTCAGCTTTGGAGCCCTCAGGGCGATATTTAACGTCTCCTTTATCACTCCCACATTCTGTACAATGTGCATTTATGCAGGTTTTCTCTGGAGGATCATTCCAAGCAGCTGTGCTATATATTTACACTTAACACACACTTTAAGGAACTCGCTGTACTCACAACGTGCCCCTGCATGCAGAGATGCTCCTGGAATAGTGGAGCTGCCACAAGATATTTTCCCTTAAACTGCTCAGAACAAGCACAATCTGAAAGGGTTAAAAAACCACATGGATCATGTGCCTCCCACCCACCACTCGCCGGGCACAGCCCACTCTCCATCAGCCTTTCCTCCTCTTGACTTCAAAGCTGCTCTTCTCTTGTTCCAGTGAAGTGCTGGGAGCTTTTGCTCCTGTTCCTTGTTTAGGCCCTACAAGAAGAAATTTTAATTAAAAGCTGTTCTGCTTTTATGTCCAACATGCTTCAACGGGCAATACATCTTCCTGATGCTGGAATTTCCTACTTAGTGTTTCTTACACCCTCTAAGCAGCTGGTGCAAGGCAGCCTTTGAATTGGGATGGGGAGCTGAATTGAAACAGCCTGGTGTGGCCATAAAACCCTCTGCATTGCTGGTAACGCTGCTAATTAGGGCTGGATTCCAGCTGGTGTCCTGGGAAACAAGGCTGTAGGCCTGGAGATTTGGGAAAAAGTGCTAAAACCCACCCAGCCACCTCCTCACAGGTGGCTGGATGTCTTCTGCCACCAGGGATTCATTTGGTGACACTGGAAAATGTCTTAAATAAAGGATTTCTCCCCTGCAGGGTCAGAAGGAGAGGTTTCATGGATTAGGAGGAAGTATCTTCCCCATTTTACATCCCCTTTGGCCACTGCCTCTGGATGTAGAGAAGCTGGATCAGCTGCCAGAGTGGGACCCCACCGAGCCGTTCTCGGCTCATGGGTGACCTGCAGGAGCACAGCCTGGGTCACACCTTTCCTTGTGGATAAAAATAGAAATAGTCTTGTCACCTCAAAGTGGTTTATTGCACCAGCTGGGTTGTGGGAGTAATTGCCACAGCCCAGAGAGGGGCACAGGGTTTGGCACAAAAGGAAATGCTGGGAGAGAAGCGGAAATAAGAGGGAAAAGCAGCTGCTGGAGCTTCTGTGCTGCTGAACCACCTGAGGGGCAGTTTTCCAGCTGCTAAACCCAGGCACTGACTGCCCTTCTGCAGGGGAAGTTAGCTCTGTCCCCCATATTCTTATGGAGAGCTGTCAGAGGTTTTGGGATTTCCTTTGGGATTTGCTGGTGGCTGCTTTAACTGCTGAGTCAGGACCATCCTTTGAGCAGGCAAGACGCAGCAAATCCTGAGCACAGCTAAAGAAATTGTGTTTTTTCCTCTCTTTTACTGAGTGAAACGCTAATATTAAGCTGCAAAATGGATTCTTTGTCCCTCTATCAAAGCGTGTCCTGCAGAGCCTCAAAGCTCCTTCCCCTTTTGGATCCGTGTGAGCTTCCAGGAGCCCCAACAACTGACTGCCCGTCAAGTGCCATTCCAGGTAGGAAACATTGTTGGGCTGTGTAGAGGAATATAGACATTTAAGCTGAGAAACTACTTAATAAATTCAGAACAACACTTTGTGACATTTCCCCCAAGACTTTAGCGCTGTTTACAAATTCCAGAGAACACCCCGAGTCATTTCTGGCACGGACTTATGATTTATTTCAAAGCAAAATGGGTCGGAGTGTGTGGGTCTGTGCTTAATGCGAGAAGGGATTTGGAAATGAAAAGTCAACTGGCATGAAAGATTGCAGGGCCAATGTAAGAGCATCAAAGCGTGTGGGTGGTCTCCCCGAGCATGTAATAGGATATTTGTAAGGAGAAGAAACATGCAGGATTGTAAGCTTTGATAAAACAGTTCCTTTTTTACCCAATCAACGGCATAATGGTAATTTTCCAAGGCAAATTGCCCCCAAACTCCCTTTTCTCGAGGAGAGAGTGGCACAAACGGGACAAGGATGAAAAATTGCTGGAGTGGCAAGTGTGCACGTGTGTGTGGGAGGTGACCCTCCTCTGCCTCCCAGGTTGGGGTCCTGCTCCCAGTGGGAGCACCCAGAGCAGGGTTTGGCTCATGCCAGGGATGAGCAAGCCCCAGACAGAGGAGGCTTGGAGAGTTTTCTCCTCCCTTTCAGCTCCATCTTCCCACACATCACTTTAGTGTGTTTGCCAAAGGAGGTTCTTGAGCAGCCCAAGAGCTCTGAGATGTGGCTGCACTGGGAGAGGAGAGGGCTCAGCACCCCAGGGAAAGGCTTCACAGGAGGTAAAATGAGGGCTGCAGTGGCTTTTCTGGAGTGCAGCAAGGTGGTGTAGGGGGTTATGGGTCTCCTGGAGGTGGTGGGGGTTACAGGGATCAAGGTGGAGCTGGTACAGGGTGTCAGAGCCCAGTGAGGGGGAGGAAAAGCCCACAGGGACAGAATAGGCAGTGACAGCGCAGGAAAATCCTTGATTTGAAAGGCAGAAAACAGCAGGGTGTTATTTCTGTCCAGGGAGACTACCCACTACCCAGGCTTCCCAATGCTGCCCAGTAGCACAGAATTATGGAACCACTGAGGCTGGGAAAGATCTCTAAAACCATCAGGTCCAACTGTTAACCCAGCACTGCCCCATTCAGCACTGAACCACGTCCCCAAGTGCCACATCCACATGCCTTTGAACACTTGCAGGGAGGGTGTCTCCACCACTTCCCTGGGCAGGCTGTTCCCATGCCTGACCACCCTTTCAGCCAAGAAATTTTCCTGATATCTAATCTAAACCTCAGGAAAGCCCAAGTTCCATTCTGAGCCGCTTCCTCAGAAGTTCCAGCGCATCACATTGAAAACAAATTAATCATTATACAACTCCCTCGCATGACACTAAGCCCCACCTTCTGCTTCAGCACTTAGAGAGCCTCAGCATAATTTATTTTTCAAAATTCAGAAGAAACACTTAAAGATGAAAGGTTCACAGGAGTATCTATGGCTGCATCACCATTCCCCAGCAGCTCTCATTGTTCAGGGCAAAATAGAAGATATCACATTTTAATTGCTGTAGATTAGAGTAAAGAGTGTCAGCAGCGAGCACATCTTTGGCTCGGGCTCATTACTGGGCTCCATCTCTATTTTTTGCCTCACAAGGGTTATTTCCTTCATGCTTTTATTAGGATGTACATCAGCTCCTAATGGAGGAGATTACACGGGCATGGGGGGGTCTGCTCAATTTTAGCTTTTAGGAAATAAAACAATTTCAATAAGAAGGAAATGTAATGGCTGCCAGAGGTTTTGGACTTGAGTCAAGCAATAAAAAGCAGCATGAAGACTGATGCTCCCATTGGATGGAATCATGGAATGGTTTGGGCTGGAAGGGAACTTGAAGTCATCTCCTTCCACCCCTTGCCATGAGCAGGGACACCTTCCACTAGCCCAGGTTGCTCCAAGCCCCATCCAACCTGGCCTTGGACACTTCCAGGGATGGGGCAGCCACAGCTTCTCTGGGCAACCTGTGCCAGGGCCTCCCCACCCTCACAGGGAAGAATTTCTTCCTCATATCTACTTTAAACCTGCCCTTCTGCAACTTAAGGCCATTCCCCCTTGTCCTGTCACCACAGTTTAGTAGTTTCCAGTGGGGGAAAGGTAACCCCAGCAGCCCAGGACTACTCAGATCATCAGAAGCATCAACAGCCCACAAAATACAACAACAACAAGTGAAAATAAAGATGAGAAGCCCTGTCAGCAACCCAGGGACACACTGCACTGCAGAGAGAAGAGCAGCTGCCCCAGCTCAGCCCAGGCTCCTGCTGTGGCAGCTGCTGGAGGGGACATGGGGACCATGGCAGGGGCTGGCAGCAGCAGGCAGAGCAGAACACAGCTGAGGACCCTCCTCCTCTCTCCTCCACCAAAACAGCAAAAGCTCATTAACAAGAACAACCTTTCTCAACATCCATCTGTGCAGTATCAAACTCACTCTGCCTGTAACCACAGGAGAAGCTTCCCTCTCTTCACAGCAGACATGCCAGTGCTAACTAATTGCTAAATATTTAGATATCCCTGTGCTAATGAAGATTCCCCTCCTCTCCCCACACACAGCAAAGAAAGCCATGATACAAGTCCCCTTCTCAGCTCATGCTCTGCAGGGCACTAAACTGAGTATTCCTGAGACATCAGAGACCCAAAGCACTGCCCACACACCACCTCCCAAACACATTCCCTGCCTCACTGAATAGGGAGAAAAACACAAGGGAAACTTCAAAAAATTGTACCAAAAAAAATACAAATAGGAAAAACATTAAGTCACAGGCTGAGGAGGCAGCAAGACCCCTGTGGACTATTTTTCCTCCCTCCAGGGCTGCCTCTGCTGCTGGTTTTGTTTCCTCTGGACCAGCAGGTGATCTCAATGAGCCTCCTTTTCCCCCAGCCAGATCTCCTGCCTCCTTATCACCAATAGCTCTGAAGGTTTTGGCTCCAGGGGAAGGTGTTCATCCCTTTAAATTACTCCTGCCTCATGTTTTCCAGGTTTCTCCCTTGCCTGCCCACTTCCCAGGCAGGTGTCTGCAGACACAGCCTGAGGGACAGGCTTTAAATCTGCCTGAGAGTCAAGTGCACAATGTTTCCATCAAATGAGCAGCTGAGTAAACTTCTGAGTCCTAGGTGAGGATTTCATGGAGTCCCAGAATCCCAGAATGGTTTGGGTTGGAAGGGACCTTAGAGATCATCTTGTTCCACCCCCTGCCATGGGGACACCTTCCACTAGCCCAGGCTGCTCTAAGCCCACTTCAGAGTGTGGTGTCAGGACCCTCCTTGCTGAGTTCCAAGGAGGTCCCAGCACCTCAGGTGTCAGTTCTGCCTGGGATGGAGCTGCAGGGAGCCCATATTGCCAAACCTGGGCGATGGTTGGAAAACCTCCCCTGCACTCATTTCTCTGCTAGTGACTCCCCTGGGAGACCAGCTGGAGGTGCCCTGTGTCCCTCTGCAGAGGGATTCAGCCTTCTGGACAGTTCAGAGGCAGAAATTGGCTTCAGGTCTTCTTTTCTGTAAAGGAAAAAGAAAGGCAGTTTGAAAGACTCTGCCATTATCCTCCAGGACAATAACACAATAATTAAACCCACCCTACGCAGTCCATTTTCCTTCCAGATTTGGAAGACTACAATAGAGAGAACAACAATTGCCAGGACCCTTTTCTTCTCCCCCCCAGAAGCACCTTACAAGTGACAGAGACTTGAAAGCTCAGAACTGGCTCTTGGGGAGAAGATAAAATGCTGCTCAGAATATAGATTTTGGTGCCAGCTGGGAATTACAGCCCTGATCCATCCTCCTCTGTCATCGGAGTCTGTGTTGCTCTGTGGGCTAAATGGAAGTGAATACAGTTACTTTCCCTGTCTTGGGGGAAAAAATGACATTCCATTTTGTCTCCAAAAAATACACATTATTTAACTTATAAAATATTTAATCTGTGTAATTAATCCTCTCATGACAGCGCTTTGCACATTTTTGCTGGCAATCCATACTTTGAATGGCCTATAGTTATAGCTAACTTTGTTTCCTTTTTCTCATGAAATTAATCAAAGGCTTGTATTCTAAATTATTCAGGAACTGAATGAAGCCTGCTTTCTATGGCTTGCAGCAAGAAAACTCCTATTTCTTTCATGTGCCAGCAACACAGCAATTCCATTTTTCCAAGGAGGAAAGGACTGGAAAGTGGAGGTGATCCATAGGCTGTGGTGGGTCACTGCTGTGCCCTGGGGACATGGTTGGGGCTGAGCATCCTCCACCTGCCTGGAAGGAATGACAACCTCAAACAAGGGGCTTCAGATGCATCACCCAAACACCAGGGGCCTCATTCCCAGAGAAGTTGGGCTCCTGCAGCTCTTGCTCAGCTCGGTTTGATTTGTCTTTTCAGCTGCAGTGAGGGAGCTCAACAGGGTGGCTTTTCCTCTCAGGGCACTCCAGGAGAGAGGAAATGTGGTCCTGGGAGCCACGAGCTCTGGGTACTCTGAGATCTACAGAGACAGGGCAGAGACACACCTTTATAATCCAGAGTGGGGTCTTGCCCTTGAAATTCCTGCCCTGGGCCCTGGCCAGCAGGATGGCAGCGTGGGGCACGGGGGCTCTTGATCATGCCATGATGTGTTCCTTTCTACTCCTTTCCTCAAGGAGAATCTCTCTCTGGATTTCTACAGTTTCTTTGGGACATGCCAATAATTCATGGAAGGCAGAGGGACACCTGCCTGCAAAGTTGAGGGATAACCTGATATACAAACCCAGATATTCAGGCACCTGAAGCCCCTGCTTTGAGCCCGTGGTGCCTGTTTGCCCCTCTGGAACCCCCTGCCCTGAGGAACCTCACACCAGTGAGAAGCATCAGAAGCTCAAAACGAGTTTGAAAGGCAGGTTTTTATCACCAGAAGAACATGGATTTCTCAGGAATATCCCACCCAATTCTGAGGCCCAAACTCTGCTCCGAGCCCTCACCACTGGGGTGTTGGGGTTGGCAGCTCAGGCTGCTCCCCAGGTGTTCCCTTGACATGTCCAGCTCCCCACACAGGACACTCTGCTGTCCTCCCCGTCCCTACTCCCTTTCCCCACAATTTGTTTGGGTGATTTCAGAGGATTTCCTTAGCATTTGGTCCCCACTGGTGCTCAGGGCTGGCCAGAGCCCAGCTCCTGCTGCAGAGGAGCTGCAGGAGAAACCTGATCAGAGGCTTGGTGAGGGTTTGAAGTCCTTTATCAACACTTGCTCCCTCAGCTCCTGGACGTGCATAAGGCTCTTGCTGGATTCAGAGTTCAGCCCTCTTTGAAGTTTTCACCTCCAGGCTTATTTTTTTTTTATTCCCTAGCAGAAAATTCTCTCCATCACCACTTGTGGAGGAGTCACATGGAGAGTCTCCCTGCAAGGGACACACACTGAAAGCTGCTTCTGAATTTCCTGAGATCCTTTTATTTTCCTTAATGAAAATATTTTCTTCTTTCTCTGAGTAGCCATTACTTGCATCCCCCCTTCTCTCACCTCTGACTTTTGCCCAGCATCACTCAGGATTTTAGTGACTCCACTGACTGCAAGCAGCAAGAGCTCTGGATCAGATTTGGGGGCTCTGGAGATGAGGGTTTTGGGACAGGCAGAACATCACCACGTTCTGTCACATAGGCTCTGAGAAGCCTTCAGAGCTCACAGAGTCTGTCCCCTCCAGACTGGCAAATCCTGTTCTCAAGGAAATAAATTACCAGCATTCAGCACTGAAAGGAGACCCAAAGGGGGCTGACAGCTCATTAACTGTACCCAGGAAAATGTCCTCGCCTGCCCTTTTACTCTTCAGGTTTAACTCTGGAAGTCACTCTTTGCTACCAAATAATATGGGAAATTGATAGCAAACTTTATTTTCTGGCTGCCCCACTGCCCAGTGGGCTGTCAGCAGCTGGCACTTACAGAAATGCATCCCCCTCGTGTCAAGGGAAGGGGTGATGTTTGTTGGAAAGCATTCCCGGGGAGCAGTGGGATGGAACAGCCACAAATCCAGTAAGAAACCCCTAAGAGGAAACACAAAGCATCAGTGTTGGCTTCAGGAGCCAGCAGCTGCTTTGGCAGAGCACAGCAAAGTTTCAATCTCTTGTATTATGAATCAGCTCTAAAATTCATAGACAAAGAAATAATAATAATAATAATTAAAAAACATAATCCAAGCCTTGATTGAACCTCCACCACAAATTTCAGTGCACACAGCTTTGCAGGGCTCCGTGCTAATGCATCAAAACCTCCAGTGCAGCGCCCTGGTCCAGATACAGGAAGTCTTCTAATGATCAACCCAGCATTAGGAGCATCATTGTTAATCAGGTTTTATGGATTTATGAAACAAATATACTCACTTGTCTTGTTTAATATTATTTTCCACTCAGAACCTTAGTTTAATACAGATGCCCTGAAATTATACCATTCATAAATAATGCAAGTAATAAAACCTTTCTCTTATCCCCTGCCACACACAAATGCAAGATTAAATGTGGATTTCAACAAAAAAATGGGAGAACTTTGTATTTAAAAACCAAAAGCAAGTATAAAACTCCAGCTGCTCCAAGACGCGGAAGCCAGTGCAGCTTCCAGGCTCCAAGGAAAAAATGAGAGTTGGCTTTTAGGGCAGAATTCACAGCCTTGATTCTGTGGTTGGATTTATATTGCTGGGGTTATATATTTGGGTGGTTTGGACAGAGGGCATGGATGTGGGATCCAACTGGCATTGGAAGCACGTGCACCCACACCAGGTCTTGTCACCCCTGTAGAGCTTCACTGGGGCCACGGGGACTCACACAGGGGTTTTACACCCCTTTGCCCACGGGGTTTTGAGGAAGACCCCCATGCCCACGCTCTTTGGAGGATGGTGGGATGAGAGGAATGTGCTGGAGGAGCTGCTGCTGGAGGAGCTGCTGCAGACAGGTGGAGCTGGACGCCCGGCTCCGGGAAAGCGCCGCCTGTGCAAAAACCCGCCAGAGCCTCGGTTCATTTGCTATGCATCCTCTACATAATTCATAGCCCAGAGACTGCTGAAAATCAGGAACAATAAATAAATAAAGCAGCGAAATTAGTATTTTTGGGCTGGCTTTTCACAAGGCAAAATGCATCTAAAAGGAAACCATGGTCTCCCTCTGCTGAATTTGGCCAGAATCTTACTGTGGGCAGAACTGTGTTCCCAGGAAATAAGAGCCAACTGCTTTTTCCCTTTCAGATTGGAAGAATCGATGTGGTTTTGTGCTCAGAAACCTGGGACTAATGGGGAGAAGGAATGAAAAGAATCTGTGACCTGTGGGACATTTTGCAGGCACTGAAAAGGCTCAGAGCAGGCAGAAGCAGAAATGCCAATGAGGTTCCCTGCAGCCTGATCTCCTGCCTTGCTGCTTCCCTGCTGCATATTTCCCAGTGTTTTCTAGTCCTTTCTCCAGCCAACTTCCAGTTCCTAAGCCATGTGCTCTGCCCCTTCCACTCTGGGCTCAGTGTTCTGAGGGTCTGGTCCCACTGCAACTCCTCTGGCTGTGATGTTCTTCCTCCATCCTTAGGCATGCTGGCATATGGATTTATGGAATGCATTAAGCCCTGGATGTAAGAACCCTTCTGCATCCAGGAAAGATGATTTCCCTGCAGGAAAGCCCAGCCATGGTTCATGCAGGCTGGAGATGCTCCTGCACAGCCCTGGAAAACTCAGGAGATGTGGAGCTGGAAGCACCCCAAGGGTTTGGGGGAATCGCTCTGGAGGACTTGGCACAAATCCTGTGGTGTTGAAGAGTATCAGAGTTTAGAGTATCAGACCTTGGAATATCAGACTTTGGAAATTAAGACTTTAGAGTATCAGACTTTGGAATATCAGACTTTGGAATATCAGACTTAGGAGTATCAGACTTCAGAGCATCAGACTTTCTTGGACTTGGGGCTGAACACCAGCCTGTGGAGGTAAAGAAAAAAAAGGTGTTTTTCCAGCACACACAATACCCACAGCTCCTCTCTCCTCCTGCCTGCTGGACAGGAGACAGGGCTCCACTGCCTTCCTGGAGAGCTGCAGCAACAGGAACCTTCAGCCCTGCTGGCAGGTCCCGAGCTCCTGGCTCTGCCAGGCTGGCAGCTCATCCAGGGGCTGCCCCCCATGAGGGTCCCTGTGGTACCCCATAGGATCTCTGCCCCCTGACAGCCTCCCCCTGCTTGTTTCCTGCCCTTGCACGTGTGACTGCACGTGTGAAACGAAACCCATCCCTCCACACGAGTCTGCACATCGTGCTCCCAGCGTTCCTGCCTTCCCCCCCAGCTCTGTATCCCCCCCCTCCTCATCCGCGCAGCTCCTGCCCCTGCACACGCCCGTTTGGGTGGGAGGCAGGGGAATGTGAGAGGCTGCAGAGATTAGAGCCTGATGTTCAGGAGAGGCTGCTGACAAACCGCACAGTCATCACTCCCGGCAGCCGCCTGCTCAGCCGGCAAACACGGCGAGAAAATAGGCTCAGTGGCTCGAATAAGCCCCAGAGCCTGCATTTGAATTTACAATGAGCTGCTCAGTGGAGCTCAATCTGTCAAGCACCATGTCCCATTAAGATGAAAATTGGAAGGTCTCAATAGAGCAGATAGATAACCTCTTTTATTCTCTTTTATTAGAGGGTGCTTGTGAGGGTGGCAGGTCGGGTCTGCGAGCTGGCAAATGCTCCCCCCCTACAGAGGCCACTCTTTCAATGACCATGTGCTGCTTTTCTTGCTTGTTTGTTTGTTTCTCGGGGTTTTTTACATCCCAGGTAATTCCATTTGTGTGTGCACGTGCCAGGGCCTCAATCCTGGGCTCCCTGTCTCTGTGATGCCATTCAGTGCAGGATAAAATCCCCCACTCTGAGCTCACCTTGGCACTGCCCAGCCCCTGCCCACTGTTTGTGGGAGCCCTGGGCAGTGCTACCCCAATGAAACAGGGAAGTCATGGTGACTCTGTGGCTTTGAGCAAGTCTAAAAGCAGAAAATGGATGTTAAGTCACATCCCACCTGGGGTCTGCTGGAGCTGAGCACTCACACCCAGAGCAATGCTTTCTGTCTCATCTCTCTCCCTCCTCACAGTAACCCCCAAAAATCCAGCCCCAAGTGGGCAAAACCTCACTTTTCTGTTTCCTGCATCATTATAAGAAACAGAACTCTTTATGTTGCCCCTGCTCAGAAAAAACATTGCCCAGATGCAGCTCTGAGCAGGAGCTGCCTTGTTCCCCATTCAGAGGTGCCACTGGTGGCAGCTCCTGTGGAAAAAAATGTCTTTAGGTGAAGGATGCTTTTCCCAGTGCCAAAGAGCCAGAAGATGTGTGCTCAAACCCTGCCCTCCTGCCCACCCAGGAGCACTGGGCATCATTACTCCTCCCTTGCCATGTGTTTTGGCTCTTGAAAGCACAGAATATTTGCAAAGCATTCGGTGTTTGTTGAAATACTCTCTCTGGATCAAAGCTCAATATTTCTTGGCTTCTCTACACTTTCTGAGCCGCCTTCTGCTCACTGTTATATATTTGCCTTTCTCTCCGAGGTTGTTAATGGATCTGAACAGCTTTTGTTTATTGGTTGGGCTTCTCTTCCCAGAGAAGGGCAATGGAGCTGGGAAGGGGCTGGAGCAGCAGGAGCAGCTGAGGGAGCTGGGGGGGCTCAGCCTGGAGAAAAGGAGGCTCAGGGGGGACCTTCTGGCTCTGCAACTCCCTGACAGGAGGAGGGAGCTGGGGCAGGGGGTCAGGCTCTGCTGCCAGGGAACAAGGGACAGGAGGAGAGGAAAAGGCCTCAAGCTGTGCCAAAGGAGGGTCAGGTTGGATATTGGGGCAAATTTCTTCCTGGAAAGGGTTGTCCAGCCCTGGCACAGCTGCCCAGGGCAGTGGTAGAGTCACCATCCTGGGAGGGATTTAAAAGACATGTAGATGTGGCACTTGGGGACAACATCTAGTGGTGGCTGTGGCAGTGGTGGGTTAATGGGTGGACTCAGTATCTTAAAGGTCTTTTCCAACTCGAGTAGTTCTGTGACTCCATGATTTGTACAACCCACCCCAGTGCTTTGGCCTCTCACATCTCTCCCTTCTCCTCTCCTCCAATGTGCAGTTGGGATGAGGGAAACAAGCAGGCACTTTCTCTTTCTTAGTGTTAGATTTACTGGTGTTTTTTAAACCACTAACAAACTGTCTTCAGGGGAACAATTTGACACTTTAAAAGCCAGGCTCTTTGGAAAATAAAACAGCACCTTGTTCTTCTCTTTCTGTGTTCAGCAACTCAGGACAAAGTGATCTGCTTAATAGTGAGAAAGTCCACAGCACTGAGCTCTGTTCTTAGCAAAACCCTTGTGTTTGTGTGTGGAAGCCACTTAAAGTAAGGTTTTGATGTCTTAATAACCTCAGAAATGCTCTCCCTCTCCTCCTGAGCATCACCTGAGCAAAGAGCAGGACCTGCCACTGAACCCCAAGGGATACCACCTGGGAGGGCAGGAGACCCCACCACTGCAGAGACCCCCAGGGAGGACAGCAGTTCCCTGTGGGCTTCTCCCCAGCCTCACCCTGCCTGCAAACCTGCTGCTGCCGTGCACTTTTTGAGGAAAAATGATGTGGTCTTGCCAGAAGCTGCCAGTTCTATTTATTGAATTTAGAATCAATAGTGCATCAAGTGGCCTGGGATGTTATTAATCAGAAAATTGGCACAGAGGACCAGGAGGTAATAACACTGCAGCGGGCCCAGGCTTTTCTTGTGGAGAGTTGGATGTGGCTCTGGGTTGTGCTAATTACTCCTTGGGACCTGCTTTGCAGCTGCTTTACAAACTCCTGCTACCAGCACTGCAAAGCTCAGCTGCTCCTGGTTATTTCCCTGTCATTGTCAAATATAACCCGCAGCAAAATATTGTAGTGCATTTCCTCCAACCCAGAAGAATGGAGGTGAGAGCTGGGGGAAAAAAGGCACAATTATTTTAGGTCAAAAGACACTAAAAAATATGGGGTGTCCTGCCAGTGCTGGGAGGGATATGCAGCAGTTTCTCCTGATGCTGTTATTGCCCAGGTTATTGAGGAGATACATATATATATCCTCATATATATANCTGTAGCAACCAACTGTCTTTCATCTTCCCAGATGTTCTCTGGGTCTCAGCTGTTTTTCATGGAAACAGGTTTATCACATGCAGAGCAGTTCAACTGCCTTCCCTGCCACCTCCTTGTCACCTCCTTGTCACCTCCATCCCAGCTCCCTAAAATGCAGCAGAGTGTCACACAAGCAAGTTCCACATGTGTGGCACCGGGGTTTATCACCTGCAGGGCTGCTCAGGGAAGATGCTCAACCCTTAGAAGATTTTCCGTGATTCATTTTTAAAGATTTAAACCTTTTAATTTCTTTTTTTTTTCTTTTTTTTTTTTTTCCCCACTAGCCTTTTATAAAAAAAACCTCTCTCTGTTTGCAGGACTTGCTCAGGGTCAACAGATTTAGCAGCATCTCTATAAAAATAACAGGTAATTTCCAAGCCTCTGAATTCACGGCCTGCACGACACACCACAGAAAGGAAAATAACTTGAGAAGTATTAGAATGTACTTTAATAAGCTCAGGTCTCCTGCCTGTGACCCTGAAGGTGTGTTTATCTTTGGGCTTGTCTTCAGCAAACATTATTCCACCAGCACCTTAGGACAGATAAGCATGAATGCATGAATTTACAGCTGCAAATCCCATTTGACTGCATGTAATCTACTGGTTTTCCATGGCAAGAAGGTTTGAAATGCTCTACCTGTCCTGTTTTTGCAGAGAGGGGATTATGTTCTTATATAATTATTGCATGATTGTGTCTAATTGGATTTCCAATGCCATTTATTTTGTCATCAGGCTAACCTGGAAGTAACCTCCAAATGAATGTATTAATCCTAATGAGTTATTAAATGTGTGATTAATAAACACCAAATGGAATGGAGGGAAACTGCCCCCACTGAAAGGAGTGTTAGGCATATAAATGATGAAACTTTATCCCAAATTGTCCCTCCAGCTCTCAAATATCTCTCCACAGCCATAAGGAGTTGGTCGGTCATCCAAGAACCTCCAAATTATCAAATTATTGCTTTTCCTGAAGCCTTCCTGGCCTCCTGAGGTAACCTCTGCTCTGCTCCCAGGTTCCTCTTCATTCCCAACACACTTTGGTGCTTTTCTTCTCTTGTGACAATGAAAAGATGTAGAAAATATTCCCCAAAACTACAGAAAACGTGCATCACAGTGTAATTACACAGCAGCAGATGAGATGTTTGTGCAGCTCAACTGTCAGACGAGGAGGGAGCAAACAACCTGTCGCCTCTGGGATGTGCTGTGCCTGTGCATTCCCTGGGAAATGGCTGAAGAAGGATTGAGTTAGATGGGCTATTAGGGAAAAAATTCTTCCCTGTGGGGGTGGGGAGGCCCTGGCACAGGTTGCCCAGAGAAGCTGTGGCTGCCCCATCCCTGGAAGTGTCCAAGGCCAGGTTGGAAGGGGCTTGGAGCAAGCTGGGCTCGTGGGAGATGTCCCTGTCTTCAGCAGACAAAACAGGTTCCTGAAAGCTGCAGTTCAGACTGTTGTTGGTTCAGAGAGAAGCAGAATGGATTTCCTAATGTTAACATTCAAGTTGGAATGTTGGGCTGGATAATCATGGAGGTCTCCTCCAACCTTAAGGACTCTGTGATTCCAGCACTCTGTCACAGGGACATTTTTTAGGGGGGTAAAACTTAGACACTGTACAATAAAATCTCAGTCAACAGTTCCACCTGCTCTCTAAAATACAGCTCTAGATATACCACAGTCATTTGTAATTAAAATGTCTGATCTTCCCAAATGCATGACTTGTTTTTTTTAGGTAAATCCATATTCCTCAATTTGTAGGCCGCTCCCATTCCAGGATTACACTGGCAGATCAAACGCTCGGCAGTGAAGCCCTGTGATCACTGCTAGTGAAACTTCAGGTGCTTTAGATCTCTCCTCCTCTCTTTTTTATTTATTTATGCACAGTGATGTCTTTTCCTGGCAAGCTCTTGACCCTCTTGTTTTCACGGCTTGCAGCAAAACTTCCCCAACAATGAACTGCTTTTAGTTAAACATCTCACCACCAAGTGGTATCGAGATCAAGCTCTTGATTTTACATCTCTCCATGGACTGTGACTTCCTCTCTGCTGCTGCATTCTGTGATTTTTCATATTTCTTCCCAGAAGTGGGGCTGTTACATGGTCAAGCTCCTACCTGAGAGCTGGTCCTCATCCCTGCTGCTGCTGCAGCTTCTGCCTTGGATTTTAATCACCATCATCCAGACATCCTTGGGTTCAGACACAGCCCTAAATGGAAACCTGCTGCTCCCACAGTGGGAACTGGATGGGAAATACAGATGACAAAATCAACCAGAGAAAGAGATGCAGGAGATGGGGAGACACTGAGGGTTCTCCACAGCACCCAAACGTGCTGTGGGGGAATCTGAGAGGGATCAGCAGGGCTGCCACCCTTGTAGGTACCTTTCCAGACTATTCTATTCTATTCTATTCTATTCTATTCTATTCTATTCTATTCTATTCTATTCTATTCTATTCTATTCTATTCTATTCTATTCTATTCTATTCTATTCTATTCTATTCTCCTGTCCTCTCCTCATTTTCATTCCCAGAGCATGGAGAGGAGGGAAATGGGAATAGCAGCCCACAGCCTCAGTCCCAGGAGCCTGAACTATGTTTTCCCACTTTAAAAAGAATCTGGTTGCTACTTTGGATTCTTAGAGAAAGCCCAGAAAAAATGGTGAGAGATACCATAGACACAAGAGCCCAGGCTCACACTACACATCCTGCTGCTTTCCAGCAGCTCTTCTCTTCCAGTCCCTACTATTTCTCACCCTGGTATCTGATCACCACGTAACAGTAACCTGAAGATGCAATTAGCATCCTCCCAACTGTTATCTGAGGCAATTTATGGCAATAAAAGTAAAGCACATGGTTCCAAGAAGTGATGAAGGCAGGTCCAGCACAGCACCTGCTCCACTGTCTGCCCTGACTGCAAATTTATTTTAAACCCTGACAACCACAAATAATCGGAGTTTCAGTTTAATCTAAAATATAACAGTGGCTTCCCAGCATCAAGCACGGTGCTGGTTGGTTATCAGAGGTGGATAAACAGCACTTCTTATTGCTTTTTCCCTGCAGGTTCCCCATGCAAGCACTGACCTGTTGAGGTTGTTAAAGAAGACTTGCTGAGGTTATAAAAGAAAACCTGGTGAGGTTATCACAGAATCACCTCATGGAGAGGGACTGCCTGTTGTTTACCTGCCTGGAAGGAGACCTGGAACCCAAGGTGTTGTTCACCTGGATAACAGGAGCCCTCCAGACCCACAGCAGACCCAAGAGCTGCTGCTCAGGAGTGTAGGCACATTTTTCCACCCCGTTCCCATCCAGGCCTGCCTGGGGAAGATTAGCATTGGCAGCATGTCAAGGATGAGTTTAATCACATTATGAATATTCATTTGTTCATGTTCTGTGACAGTTTTCTTTGGAGTCTCGGAGCAGTGGTGGCTGGAGTTGGGCTATTTCCCTGCAGCCCTTCTGGCTCCAAACTCATGGAAACAACTTGGGGGAGGAGGGGGGGGAAACTCCAACGTTCAGCAAGTTTATGGGCAATGCAATTTATTTTATGATCAAATTACACCAGGGTAATGCTGCCTTTTGCATCAGACAATTCAGTTCTAGTAATTGCTACCCTGGGGGTCTCTTCTCTCCTCTGTATAATACCCATCCCATTTATAACACTAATGGTGGCAATGTGTGAGCAGAGAGAGGATAATAGACCTCAAACAGCAGCAACATCTTGCTGGAGGAAAGAGGGAGCTTTGCCTTTGTATTTCCAAAACTTGTTGAGCCTTATGAGGTGAGTGCCTGTCCCAGTGAGCTCTGAAACAACACCAAAAGCTGATGCCATGTGAATGGGTGAGGTCAGATGCTCTCCCTGCCCCTGCACAGGTTGGTACCCACGTGTACGTGCACAGATCCACTGCCCAAAGAGACAAGGGGGCTGGGACAGCTGATGTGGAGCTGGTGGAGTGAATCCAGAGGAGATGCTCCAAGGGCTGGAGGCCCTCTGCTCTGGAGCCAGGCTGGGAGTGCTGGGGGGGTTCACCTGGAGAAGAGAAGCTCCAGGGAGACCTGAGAGCCCCTTCCAGGGCCTAAAGGGGCTCCAGGAGAGCTGGAGAGAGACTGGGGACAAGAGATGGAGGGACAGGACAAGGAGGAATGGCTTCCCACTGCCAGAGGAGCAGGGTTAGGTGGGATATTGGGAAGGAATTCTTCCCTGTGAGGGTGGGGAGGCCCTGGCACAGGTTGCCCAGAGAAGCTGTGGCTGCCCCATCCCTGGAAATGTCCAAGCAGAGGTTGGACGGGGCTCGGAGCAACCTGGGCTGGTGGAAGGTGTCCCTGCCACACTTCCAGGGAGCTTCTCCAGGCAACCTGTTCCATGCAGAGGAGGCTTTTGCCTTCCCCAGGGGTGGCTGGGAGCCCTGCAGTCAGTGCCCAGGGAGATTTGGGAGGGGAAGGTCAGAGCCATCCTGCCCAGCACAGATTGATGGGGCCAGGAGGGAGCAGAAGGATGATCTGTCTGTGCTGACGCCTGTCAGTGGGAAGGAATCTGAACAAATGACACAGAGTAATGTATTTTGAAAGAATGTCCTCTATTTTGGGGAAAGTCACACTGCAAGCTGTGTTGGAAGCAAGTCTTGATCTATTCAAACTGTTTCGCTCCGGGTTTTAAAAGGACAAGAATTTCTTGAGGGGGGAAAGCAACAGCAAACTTTCAACCAGCTGTATAATTCCCTATAAATATTCCACAGCCCCTGGGATCCCCAACACCCTCGCTGAACACATGGCATCGAGCACTGTGGATCATCTTTTTGGTGTGATGAGGCTAGAAAATGGATAAAGGAGTTGTGGAGGACACCTGGGTGATTCTGAAGATGAAATGCAGCCCCTTCAGGCTGGCACTGTGCTCCTGGCACTGCCAGGGCCTGGGCCAGAGCAGCCTTTTAACCTGAGTCCGATGGACTCTGAGAAGAAGAAATTATTGACTAATTTTGGCCAGGTTCCTCTGCCTCCCTTGGAAAGTGGCAGGTGAATGGCAACAGCAGACACACCCCAATGCTCCTGGAGAAGGTGTTTCTCCCATCCTCATCCCTCATTTCTCATCCCATCCTCACATTTCCCTTTCCTCAGCTGACTCCTGCTCCTGATCCCCCATTCTCCACAGGGTCCTCCCTGTCTGCCCCTCTCTCCAACTGCCACAATTTCCCTCTTACCTTTTCCTCATTCTTCCATCTGGGCTGCTTTCCATCCCTTTTTGCTTTGATCTGGCCCATTAATGTCAATAAGCTATTTTTGGAAGCACCATTCCAGATGCCTTCGGATCTCTTCCGCCGTCTCCGCTGGCGCCTGGAGCGCAGAGCACACATGGCCATGGCCAGGAGGGTTTGGAGTGAAAGGGAGGGAGCAGAGGGTGTCTCACACAGCACCTGGATCCAGGATCACTCCAGAGCCTTTGGAGGAACGCAGGTTAATACGAGGCTGCCGTGTGCCCTCGCTCTGCAACGTGACAAAACCCTCACAGCCACAATTTATTGATTTACTTTTAACACTTCGTCCTCAGCAATAATATAAATCAGCAAGAGAAAAAGAGGAACAGGAAATAGCTCCCAGCAATGCTGGATGGACTCTCAGTGCTTACATGCTGCAACCTTGGTTTTACCCAGCAAGGTCACGGCTCTGAGGAGCTGCGCCAGGAACTCCGAGTTTTTCCCCCCCCATATTCTTAAAATAGCTTAAAGTGGTTAAGATATTTCTGTAATATCCTTTGGTCAAGAGAAGCTGCTCTGCCAGCAGACAGCTGAAGGGACTGGGAGGACTGGGGGCCACTCTGGAGCCATCAGAGGGGCTGGGGACACACTGGGCACAGTGTGTTGTCCCCTCCTGCCGCTGTTGTTGCACCCAGCAAAATTTGACCCTGTGCTGGTCACGAGAATCCTGCACCAGCCATGGGCATCCTGCACTGCCCATGGGCATCCTGCACTGCCCATGGGCATCCTTCATCAGCCACGGGCATCCTGCACTGCCTGTGGGCACCCTGCACCCATCAGCAGCAGAGGAGGCACCTCTGAGCTGCCCAAAGCCCAACTCGCAGGAGAGGGGAGCAGGAAAGGATGAGCATTTTGTAGCCAAAGAGCTAAAAGGGTTATTTCAAGCCTTAAAGAATTCCTATTAGGAAAATTAAAAAGGTCTCACTGAGAGCCTCCCCGGTGTAAGGCACCTCAAATTGCACAAAGTAACACTGCAAGGAGCAGGAAATGGAGACTTGCTGAAACAAAAAAATTGACTTTCTCGGCTGAAAATTCCCATTTCTCGTCACATGCGTGGACCCACACACTTTTTCTATGGAATTATTGATCCACATCCATTCCTAAGTGTAGCTCTCATTTCTCCTCTCTGCTAAACAGTCATTCTTGATAAATCTCTGTTACATGTATATGCACCTACACCCTGCTGCTCACAGGGTGCACACACACACAGATCAGAGAATCAGAATATTCTGGGCTGGAAGGGACCCACAAGGATCATCAAATCCAACTCCTGGCCCTGCACAGGACACCCCAAAATCCCTCCCTGTGCCTGAGATCCTCATGTGCCTTTAAACACAACAGTTTCCATGAGCTCACATATGTGTATTTGGGCTCATCCACTCAATCCTGAAGAGATTTCCTGCATAAAATGTCAGTCTGCTTATGGAGGTGAAGCTAAATATACATCTAATACCTGCCTGAGCTCCTGAGCACTTGGGAATGGGGGGGTTTTTTGGTGTCCAGCCCTTTCTGAAAGCCCAGGGAAAGCACAGCTCTGCTGCTCCATGTCTCAGCTGTATCCCTGGCAGGCTCCCTGCCTTTGGAGCCAGCATGTTCACCAGACAAGCCAAAATAATCCTGATTTGCAAAGAATTTTTTCAGTCTGCACCTGCCACGTACCTGCGAGGGTGGATGGGAGCAGTGGGACATTAATCTCAGCCTTTTGTACCTTTTATCAAGTGAAAGGAATGTGGAAACAACATTGTCACTGGCGTTTGCTTGTCCTTACAGCCTGAATGTCTCAGCTGAAGGGAGGGGTTCTGATTTCAGGAGCTCAAGAAGCCAGAAACCCGCCAGGTCTTAAATTTATTATTGATTCCTTCTGCTGTCTCCAGGGATTGCTGTGAAAGAGCCAGGCTAAACCCCTTATTTATGATGCATGGCATTTTCAGCACAGGATGCTGATTGAGGAGGATTTGGGGTGTAGCAATTATTCAACCACAAACACGCCACTGTTTAACTAATAATCTGTTTTACCATAAAGTCCTTTAATCCCTGAGGACTGGGACGTGTCATCCATCATCTCACAGTGCTGTGGCTTCTTGGCCTCGTTACTATTTAAACAGAATGAAGTCAAAGATGAGCTGGGTGGGAAATGCACTCCCTGGAGGGTCCTGGGCAGCCCCTCAGCAGGATGGGGGTACAGGGAGAAGACCATGGGGACAGGACAGGCTGCCTGGCCAGATCCAGCTGGAATCAGAGAAATATGAAGACTGGGGAAGGTCTTCAAGGACTAAACTCCACAAAAATCCTATTTTCTCTTTTTGGCAGTGATTCCTTTGGGAAGAATGTCCTTGATCACCATCTGCCACCGAGTTTTAGAGCATTTTTGGGTGAAAAGTCCTGGGAGGTCTCACTGCAGGAGGACAGTGAGAAGCCAAGATCATCTTCAGCATTGACTTTGGAGGAGCCAGTGCAAGGAACACCTTCCCATATGTGCTTGCAGATTGTTAAGCACCTTTCAGTATTTTAATGAGCTTTTAGATCTTGCAGTGAATGTTTTCTATCATGCTACAAGGTCTTTTAATGGCTGTGCTGACAGGGAGACACATGTTCCCAGAGGAAACCACTTTCCAGAAAACCAGAGCCCCACACAAGAAACTTCTACTTGTAAGAAATTAATCTGATTAGAGAACTTTTCCTTCTCTTTCATCCTGGGAGGAGAAGGATGGGAGAGGATTAAGATGGAAAGGGAGCACAGTGCTGGGGATGTGCAGCTCAGCGCATGGGACCTGAGCTGTTTATTCCTCAAAGCAAAGAGGGAGGTTTGATTGTGCAGATTTCTACCCCATTTTCATGCAAAGAGAAGTCTGTTTTCTCAGGATTCTTGGAGCACTCACTGTGCAATGTGACTCCTTAATAACAGCCTTTTCATGTGAGGATGAACACAGAGCTGCAGCCCCACCACAAGGTATTTATTTATCCAGGATTAGGTTTGACTTGGAAATGCTGCTCTGTTCGATAAGTGATTAGCAGCTGTTGAAACCTTGCAGCCACTTTCTCTGAAAACAACACTCACAGAGAAAACCAATATTTTTTGGACTTTTCCTTTCACAATGTGCTTCTGCCTCACTCAGTGAGGGTAAGAGTCATGCTGGCTGTGTTTGCCTCCTGAGGATACGTGGTCCCTGAGGGCAGACCCAGATTTTACATGAGCCCCAGTCCCCAGGCAGCTTTTAGCAGGGAAATCTCTTCCAGCCAGCTCAGGGCACCCTCACACAGACAAGTGCCACAGTTTCAGCTGTAAGTTGGTTTTGTTCATCTTCTCTACAAGCCAGTTCATCAGCTGGAGTGGTCAGTGGTGAAGTCACCATGCTGGAAGCCCCTCAGGTGTCCAGGTCTCCACTCAACAACCCCAAACCCTTTTGAATAAACCCCCTGACATGGGGTGGACTGGGGGAGCTTTGCATTTATCAGCTTTCTCATGAAGAAAAAGATGGGGCAAAGAATCACAAATGAGAGCATAAAGCACCTCCTCCACCCTTCCACAAACTGGAGGTGTGTGTTATCCTTTGCTGACACCCACGTCCAGAGGTTTCCTGAACACCACGAGGAGCAGCTCAGAATTTTGGCCAGACAGAAAGACCCAGCACAGCTCAGCCCTTTTCAGCTGCTGCTGAAACTCCTCAGTTTCATCTGAGAATTCCTGGATGACAGTGAGTAGTTGGGGCTTTTTTTTGTCCTTCTCCATCTCTGGCTGAGCTCTCTCCATCAGCAATACTTTCAACTCCAGACCCTGCTGTGAGGGAGAGAGAACCTACACATCATTCTCTTTATTGCTTTTTTTCCTGCCCTAGAATTGTTGCTCTCCATCCCAATATGGAAACATGTGGTCTGAAATACAGTAATGTTTTTACTTTCTATACCTGGAGTACGCCTGAAGTCAAATATAGATACAAAATTTACTCTGCCTCTGCCACCAAAGATTTTTTCCAGTAAATTATTCAGTTTTATTAAGCACATAAAGACCTACAAAGTTGGTCTTTTAATGTACTTATATGGCCATAAACTTATATCACTGCAGTAATTGCATTTTAATGATTTTTTCTTTTTTATCTTTGCATAATTTGTATATTTAACACTCACACCAATAGAAAGAGAAATGCTCAGGGTAGGAGCTTTCTGCTTAGAGATTAGGTGCTTATTCCTCATCCCCCCACTGCTGATGAAAGCTTCCTAATTCCTACTCCGTGCTTTTAATGGCTCCTGTGAAGACAACTTGAGTGTTGTGATGTCCTGCCTGGATCTGCTCCAGCACCTTGGAGCTCTGCACAGAGGGTTTGAAAGGCTCAGGCTGCTCTGGAAATGCAGGTTCAGCCACATCTGGGCAGATTTGCTCTTCCCTCAAACCCTGTGCTCAGGATTCTGGTGGGATGCAAGAAGCACAAATGCCTGGACCTCAGTTTTATGTGGAAAAAAAGGAAAGAATTATGTCCTGACTTCTTTAAAAAGCACAAACTGGTTGGGGTGGTACCACCTTTCACCCCGTGCTGTCTCAGGTGGACTTTTTGGGAGATTATTTGGAGCAGGGCCTTGTGCTGAGGTTTTGCCATCTGCTGTGGGCATCCCAGTCCCACAGGGCTGGAGCTCCTACAGGCACAGCACTGGGAACATGCCCTGGTTCTTGGATTGTGATAAATCTGATGCATCCCTGGAAGTGTCCAAGGCCAGGTTGGACAGGGTTTGGAGCAACCTGGGCTAGTGGAAGGTGTCCCTGCCAGGGGAATCAGATGATCTTCAAGTCCCCTTCCAATCCAAGCCATTCTATGGTTCTATAAAATAAACAGCAGTGTTTTAAACCACCTAATTAAACCTTTAACTTAGACTTGATAACAGTTTAATAACACTTATATCTATAGATGGATGTAAATAAGCAAAGAAGTGCTGTTTGCTGACTGCATGGAAGATCCTGGAAGCTGCCACACCCAAACTAGACCTTTGCCACAAATGGTTAATTAAGTCCTTGCCTGAGCATTCCTTGTAATCATTCCTGGTTATTCAGCGAGATCAGAATTACAAATTATTAAACCCTGTTAATAATTACTCTAAGTGGACATTAATTAGCGCTGACTAATCATGAGCTTCTTCTTACACCCACTTGCTTATCCCGAGACCTTCTCCTGTTTAATGACACAGAAATGAAAGCGAGATGAATCAGTAATATTTAGAGCTCTTGGAAAAGAATTGCCCGAGCCAGAAGGAATAAATTAGCTGGTAATTCCAGAAAAGTCAAATGTATAATTATCCTGCCATAGGGTGTCTTGTCCTGTGTCAGGCTCCTGTTGCAGGAGAGCTGCAATGCTACATGTGCTGCAACCAGCCCCGTGCTGGGGGGAGATCACCCATTTTTGGGGGACTGTGAGGGCTCTGTCAGCCCCCAGAGCACTGGGGTCTCTTCTCCAGCGCTGGAGGATGAGTTTAGAAAAAAAAACCACTCAAGCAGCATTAAGGGCCAAGGAGCTGGGAGAGCATCCTCAGGTTGCACTGATTTATTTTTCCTAAGTAATTGAGGTCGGGAGGACTCGAGGCTCCCACTGAGCATGTGCCTGAGTGGAGATGGGAATCGAGCCTGCATCTCCCGCCGGCTGTCGGGAGGAGTTCTGCTTTTCCAGAGGCAAAGCTTCGGAAGGCTCTCTCTGTGGAGTGCCCTGCTCATCCAAGGAGCAATGAAGACTCCCCCTCGCAGCTGAACTGCAACAAATAAAACAGTTAAACACCTCACACAACGAGCTGCAAAGCCTGCACTCCAAACCTACCCTTTTTCTGTCTTTGTCATGGTTTCAAAGCCTTCACATATTGGGCTTTGGGGTGTTGTGGGGTTTTTCTCTCCTTAGAAAGCTGCAAACTGCTTCAGCCCACTTCAAGCCTATCCTCCTGTTAACTTCTTGTGCACGTTTAATTTTTCTGTTGTGTGGGGGTTTTTTTCCATTTAATCTCTTAGATTGATGCACAGGTCTCTGCAATCCTTCTTCATCCTGGCTCATTGCACACATGGAAGTGGGGCTGTAACACAACATGTTATGGTGAAGTTTCCCCCTTTCTGCTTCAGGAATGAATTACATTGCGGCAAATCTATATTTGGAGCTCTCAGGCACCGCTCTCCACCCTGTGCCTTTTGATGTTTTATACATTTTGTCTGAGCTGCCTGTCTGCTGCTTCAGCTGGCTCGAAGTTATCAAAGTTTTATCGTTTTTCAAGTAGAAAAACACTTTTGTTTGGTTTTTTTTCCAGTCCCTTCCCTTCCAGGGGTTTTCTCCCAGCCTGCCACAGGCCAGGCCACTTTTCCCGTGTTGTTTCATCAGCTGTCAGCTCTTGGCTCTGCCACGGATTGGGGACAGAGGATAAAAGCAGCAGCTGTGACAATATTTAGGCGTGGGAGGGGTAGCAGGGATGGTGCTTTGAGCTCCCAGCACAGCCTTTATCCACAAAACTCCATCTCCCAGTCAGCCCTGGACCCCTCAAGTGCTGTGAGAAGGTGGAAGCTCGTGGAAGGACATCAGAGGGATGCTGAGAAATGCTGAATTCCTGGTATTCTGTTCCTCCTCCACTTGTGTGGTTGCTGGTTGCTGGTTCCAAATAATTTGGAACAATTTAGCCACAGGGAATTCAAGTGGAAGTGCTCACCAGGACGTGCCCAGGGCGCTGTGGCTTAGTTTGGTTCCTGTGCTCCATAATCCATCCTCAATTTAGGTACAAGAGCTAATCCCAAACATTTATCCCTCTGTAGCAAATGTTGCAGTTATTTCAAACTTTTCTGGTGTCTTGAGCTGTAGCCCACACGACCTGCTTTTCTTGGCCTTCCCATTTGGAATTGGCAGCCCTCTCCTGGAGCCTGCAGCTGCCTGGTGTTACTGCCAGCTTTTGGCATCAGAAGATGGGGAAAATGTCTTCTGCTGCAAGTAGAAGGTCTAACAAACTGTAGGCAAAAATGAATTTTCATTGCTTCTTAATGATGATCAGTGATTTTGATACCACTGCTCACATGCATTCCCAGAACATTTGATTAATGAGACCATTTCTAAGAAGAAATAATAAGCCCCTGGCAAAACTATGACAGGAACAGAGAGATCTGTCTGTACTTCTCTCTCATAAAGGGCCCTGACTGTAAAGAATTTCCTAAAATTTGTAAACAAAACGGTTTTCTTCCTCCCATTTCCCTTTCTCTCTCCCCCAAGCTACTTTGCATCATTAAAAATCAATGCATTAACTGGAGACCTCTTGCTCTGGGGTTGCAGGCAGAGATTATCAAAGTATTTCTACTCATAACAAACATGAATTTTTGAAGTAAAGGGGAAATCAGAGGACTCCTGAGGATCAGGGGGAGTATCTTCTACCACTGGAAAATCAACACAGCAAGTCT
The DNA here is from genome assembly GCA_013397135.1 of Pachyramphus minor. NCBI lineage: Eukaryota > Metazoa > Chordata > Aves > Passeriformes > Tyrannidae > Pachyramphus > Pachyramphus minor. Next base: position 75,609 of record VYXB01010508.1, read on the forward strand.
CTAAGGGGTGGAAGCAAGGCCTGGTGGCTGCAGGGACAGTCCCAGCACAGCCCCTTCGTGGTGGGCAAGGAGATGGTGATGGCCCCAGAACATCAGTCCCACCAATGCCACCCCTGCAAACCTTTTCCCAACCTGCCACCAGAAATCCCTGAGCTGGTAAAACATCAGGAGTGTAGGAGAGGGGAAGGTCATGGTGACATTTCTATGTCCGGGAAGCAATAGGGAATTTCTTTGGTCAATCCCCCCATGTACCATCTCTCATCTGAGGGTCCTGGAGGGCTTCCATCAATTCTCATTTGAACTGAGTTGTCTGTTTTTACACCAGATTTCGTATGAGGAACTTACATTTGAGACTTGCAGCAACGACCAACCAGGGGAATATTATTTGTCCTTGCTTGTACCACGATGACAGTACAAGCACAGTGGGAATTGTCAATACAATTGTCAATACAATTAGGAAGTGGCAAAAAGTCATGAAAGAAATGAGTTTGTGGCGTGCAGAGAAAACAGCTACACAGGTGAACTATATATACAAATAGATGGGATGTGCAGGATTAGGAGCAAAACAGATACTCCAGGACTGTTATAATGATGCCATAATTTTTTTTTGCTTGTAGTGTGATTATATGTTTCTGGGTTTAATCCCATCTTTGGATAATCAAGGTGGAGAAAACAAAACAAAAATGCAAAGGGGAATGAAAGGATGAGGGGGAGTGGCTTTGAACTGACAGAGAGGAGGTTTGGGTTGCATATTGGGGAGAAATTCCTCCCTGTGAGGGTGGGGAGGCCCAGAGAAGCTGTGGCTGCCCCATCCCTGCTCCAAAGGCAGGTTGGATCCACCTGGGCAGGTGGAAGGTGTCCCTGCCCATGGCAGGGGGTGGAATGAGCTGAGCTTTAAGGTCCCTTTCAACCCAAACCATTCTGGGATTCTGGGACTCTACGAACACGTGTGGGAGATGATAATTCCAGCCCTGGCTATGGGAGGTTTTGTAACATCCCCTGAACCCAGAGGCACAAGAACTCTCAAACAGAAGCACCTCTTGGGTTGGACACTTGCTCTGCCCCAGCTCTGCAGCTCGTGTTTCTGGTGAGTGAGAGTGGGCAATAAAGGTGCAATTACATTGAGACACAAGAAGAAAGGAGATGAATTATGGCCTTGCATTTATATAGAACATTTCGTCCCAAAGCATCGAGTTCAGTGACTGATATACAAATTACATTTTGAGAGATCACTCTATCCGTGCCTGACATGCAGATATGTATATATAATGTAATCATTATTTTTTAAAGCAAACTTACTTATTAATGCAAACCCTACAATTGGGGTGAGCTCTTCTGGGCAAAGATGAATCAGAAGTGACAAAACTCCACCATCTCATGACGAACATGCTTAAGAATGAATGGAATAATTTAGATACTTAGATCCCTCCAACACAGGAAGTTCAAAGCCAAACAGAAAATGCCTCTCTTCTCTAAGGATTCCAAACAGAGTTTGCTAAAATGTAATTAAGCACTAAGTCCCTTGGAATCAATCACTTCAAGAAACTAATACCCACCTTGCTGATTAGATGGTGGGTAAGCCAGGGGCAATTAATGCATTAGTATTAAAATTGTTAACCATGAGAGCAGCCAGTTTGGATGGGCTAATTGCTCTGAGGAAGACTACTTGATGGTTAATATCAGAAAAAAGGATGTATTTGGGAGAGGGGGAGCTACTTTGTTAACAGAAGCTAATTAAAAGTGACCTACTTCTCATTAATAATCTGTTTGATTTGATACAAACTTGAATCTGGGAGGCTAATTGGGACCATCAGCACGTGTCACCCCAGCTGATGGTAGCTGGGAGGGATTCTGCTTTGTCTCATGGCAGTGGGAAGCATATTTTGGATCAGGAAGGTGAAGCTCTGGCTCGTTAAGTTATTTTTCAGCCCTCCCAGGGGCAGAGGTCCTTTGCTGCCCACCAGCTCCTGCAGCTCCCAGCTATGTTTTGTGGAAGAGTGGTTATGACTGCGGTGTAACCCTGTAAATGTGGCAGGCAAACTCACTCCAGCAACCAGAAACCAGCCCAGGAAAATGAAACCCATCGTGTTTAACCACTTTGAATAATGTGTTACGTTCCTAAATTTTCCAGCATGTGTTTGCTCAGTGTGGCTGAGTGGAAGTGTCAGGGAAAAATGTTTGGTTTTCATACTCCTGCAGTTAATGACCAATTTTCCACAAATCATAATAGTCTTACACCATTAGGTTTTATAATTAAGTCTTTATTATGTGATCCTGTTTACTCAGCACACATTGGAATTTGACAGCCACCCCGCCAGGCCTGAAATGATTGTGCTGCAACAACTTCCCAGCTGATGGTTGAGCTCCTCGACAGCACCAGAGATCCCCACTCCAGGCAGGGAGGGAGGCAATTCCAGCAGGGAACACAAAGTAACCCTGACGTGGAACTGAAGCTGGAGCTGGTGTGAGGCACTGAGGTGCCACCCATCCCTACCCACCAACAACAGCATCACCTACCTCAGTGTGGACTTCCAGAGGGGTTCCTGCTTTGCTCCAGGGGAAGAATCAGCCCTGGTGGTGTCACAGTCACCTGCCCAGGGATGGGGAGGACACCCCACAACTGTCAGCAGCCCGAGCAGGCAGTGGTTAAATGGCTTGTCCAGCTGTGATCAGAGAATTATGGAATGGTTTGGGTTGGAAGGGAACTTAAAGCTCATCCAGTGCCCCCCCTGCCATGGGCAGGGACACCTTCCACTAGCCCAGGTTGCTCCAAGCCCTGTCCAACCTGGCCTTGGACATTTCCAGGGATGGGGCAGCCACAGCTTCTCTGGGCAACCTGTGCCAGGGCCTCCCCACCCTCCCAGGGAAGAATTCCTTCCCAATATCCCACCTCCCCCTGCCCTCTGGCAGTTTAAAGCCATTCCTCTTGTCCTGTCACTATATCCCTGATGAAATGATGCTGCTGTGCTATCCTAAGAGGATTGAATGGGATCAGAAAAGGGAGGTGTGGCTGCTGGCTGCATCCATTGCACAGAAAAAAGACACATTTCAGGTTTTCCCCCAATCCTTCCTCTGCAATGGTTTTTTTCCTCTGTGGAAATCACAGGCAAACAGCAGCTCTGTGAATAAAAATGTGGGTGATGCACTGGGCCATCAGTATTCATTCCAGGAGGGAACAATGGCTACATTCACTGGTGTACAACGGGGTGGGGTGAAAGGTGGTGATCGTTGAATTAATCATTAATTGAGCATTATACTGCTATTGATAGGGCTGGGCAGTTAATGACAAGAAAAGCAACCACAAATAGTGTATTGAACAAAAACATCAACATTATTTGTGTACATCATTGGCAATAAATAAACTACCCAACCATTGCCAACTCCTTTACTCACTTCATATAATCATGGAATATCCTGAGCTGGAGGGGCCCCACCAGGATCATCAAATCCATCCCTGCTCTGTCCTGTTTCGTGCTTTTCCCAAAACTGCCTCGAGTCACCTCTGAGAATATTCACCGGAGTAAACTGAGCTAAAGAGGAATCAAGAAATGCTGGACCTGCCTCATTGGTTTCACACCATTTTAAAGAGGATTTAGAGCAGCATAAAGTTGTTGTGGTAGTGGAGGAGCTGAACAGGTCTTTGTATTTACATTGCTTTATTCTGCTCGAGATAAAGCCCAACTTAAAATCCCTTAACTCTTTTTGACAACAAATTAGTTTCAGATCAAGGGCTCCTGCTCTGTCTCAAAACATGACTTTCACTTCCAAATTATTCATCTTGCCAGAAGCTGTTGCTAACCAAAGAAAGAAAGGGGAAAAAAAAAAAAGGCCAATTTTTAATGGTTTGAATAACGTCTTGTTCCCTTTCGGTTTTCTTCATAGAAAATTCTCTTTGTCACTTGGTGCCAAAGAGTAAACTCTTCTATCACGTTAATTTAGCAAGGCAGCCCAGGCCTTTGGGTAGAAACCTGTCTGTGGGTGTTTTGTGTGACCTCAAAACTCAGCATCCCTGGCACCTGAGCTCCAGAGGGATCCACAGTGACCCCCAGTCTCACTGACAGTGATCCAATTTATGAACAAATGTCTCCAAAAGCAGAAATTTCAGGTAAGATTCTGGTACTGGTTTGGCAAAGAGATTGTTTTCAGTTTCTTTCGTTGCTCAGAGAGAGAAAAGCAGCTGTAAAAGCCCAGGAGCTCCTGTGGCACACACCTTGCTCTCCTCTTCCTCCAAACCCACCCCAGCCTTTGAGCTTCTTTCCAAGAAGCAGGAGAAAGAATATGACACAAATCAGGGAGAAGGAGGATATTTTCCCCTTTTTAATTGTTTGCTGCTTGGCTGATTATTGATTACCTTTTTTGCAGAGTTGCAATTTGTTTTTCTTTGCAATATATTGGCTTCTGGAGACTTTTAATCAACTGTAATTGATTTTGATTACCATTAGCTGCTCTCCAGCCTGCTTGGCTTATTCCTTGTGCTCAAAGCTGGGCTTGCCTTGCTCTGCATGTGCATCTGCTACATCCCCTGCCTGCCCCCTTCCTCCCAGCCAACCTCAAATTTTGGGACAAGTTACATCAACCAAATGCCTCAGAAATGAAGGCATTTCTCCTAAAAATTCCCTCCACTCCTTGCAGAGCTCACACTGTCATCCCAGCTTCCCTCTCCACTTTTAAGGGATAAATTTCTCTCTGAAATTTAGGATTAAACTTTAGGATGGAGCCTGACTTTTGAAACCAAGCTTCCTGCTTGCTGGACTTGGACATTCTGGCAGGTGCTTTGCTTGCAGCTGGAGCTGAGCTGGGAGAAGTCTTCTGTTGGCTTAATGATTAATTGTATCCCGTGGAAAATCATTCCACAGGCACAACAATCAGCACTCAGTGTTTCCAAATGTTAGTTTCTTCTATAAATGGGTGTTAGCAAAAAGCAGATGGCAGAGATAATTCACTGTCTGCTGCACCATCCTCACCCATTGTCTTTGCCTGGTGCTGCACGCTCCAGTCAGGCTCTATTTACAGTTCTCTCTTCAGCTGCCAGGGATCTCACCCTGACAGGCTGTGATTTATGGGTATTTTGTCTGCTGTTTTACTCACAAACTTCTTGTTCTGTGGTTTGGGTTGAGGTTGGGAAGGTCCCCTGTGAGGCTGAGAGAAAGGGGTTAGTTTTGACGTTCTCCTCAGGGCAGCAGGTTCAACTCCTTCTGCCCAGGGAGGTGCTGGAAAGGAGCAAACACTGGAGGAGGGCTGGTGATATTTGGGCTTTGTGGCTTCTTAATCATCTGCTTTGGCCACCTGAGCAGAGAAAGGTTCAACCACCCATCAACAGGGAGCCACACAAATATGTGTGACCTGAGTCACACAAATCACCTGTGGTTCTCTGAGGTTTCTCCTGGTTTCTGCCTTCTTGCCATTCCTGAGGTGAAATTTGAACTGAAAACAGTCCTTTCACAACATCAAAGGGTCCAGTCTAGATTACTTTCAAGTGAAGAGACTTCCCCTTTGGTTATTTGACTGTCCAGACAACCTGGAGTCACCACCACCACCCTCTGAGGGCCTTCCCATCTGGATCTCAGCATCCCACCTCCGACTGCAGCTGCTGCTGTCTCTCCCTGGTGTCCCTCGAGTCAGGTATTCTCTTTGTTTACTCTTCTGCTAAGGCAGAAAAATTTGATTAAATGATTTCAGTTGCTTTTTTCTGCCTGCTCTCCCCTGCAGGCTTTTCTCCACCACACCAGCTACCACAGGAGTGTTTCTGTGATCTGAAGGCAAAGTTGTCCCTGTGAGTTGTTCCTTTGCCCCTCTGAGATGCTCATTGTTTAAAAAGCCTGAACAATCTTAACACCCTCAGCTGTCAAGATGTCACAGGGATTCTGAAACACGTCACCTCCTTTTTTTAGCTGCTGAGACGAGAAATCAGCTGGATGGGGGCTTCAAGGAAAGCAGGAGTCATTCCCCAAACTAAACAATGACAATTTTCTTCCCTGCATCAGCAGGGAGAGAAGTTTGCTTCATTGCTTTGGTTCCTGTGACACCCTATTAAAGATCAGCACTGCTGCCTGTTCCCCCTGGGAGGTGAAGGGCTCCTTGGCTCATCATGCCAGAGCAAGGACTGTGTCTGTGCAGCTCCAGTGAACCTTGGGCACAGCAGGATTAGCCCATGGTGGAAGCTGGTGGTCCCTGGAGATCCCAGGCAGGGACCTGGCAGATCAATAACCCCCCTCCAGGTCTGCAGAGCCACCCACAGAACTCTCCAATGGGGATAAATATCCCCTTAATTTTTCCAGGGTGGTTATCATTCCCTGTTTAATGCTTTACTCCTGTTAAGTGTTTCTTCTGAGTGTTGTTGCATTCCACAGACACCTGCTAATTTAGGCTGTATCAGTGGAAAATCCTGTGGGATACCTTGTGTACTCCAGCTCCAACCGAGTTTTAATGGTCATTTAACTCTGCAGGCCTTGAGTCTGGTATGGGGAACCTTCCAGACCAACATTCCCAGGGCCTGTCCTATTCCTTCTGAATATTCAGATCCTGCTACTCCTCTGCTGATGTCCCACCTGCCTCCATGGCAGCTCTGCCTGCTTTCTCCTGAAGGCATCTGTGGCTTGAAAGGAAACTCAAGAAGCCACAGAGGGTCAAATCAGCAACACTGAGAAATGTATTTTGTTCCTCAAGAAAAAAAAATCGTGCCATTAAAAAGAAAAGCACAGCAGGGATGTGTTGAGTGGATGTTATGGAAGACATAGAGTCACTCCATTTCTTACCCCAAACTCCAGGAAACACAAGCACTTGATGCTGCTCTCTCATGGACTTAAAAACACTAAAAAAAAAACCCTCAACAAAACATCAAAGTTTCTGTTCAAACCTGTTCACTTTGCTACTCCAGCTGCAACTTTTCCTTGTGCAAGAGATACTCACCTCTGAGCTCTCCTGAACACCGAACTCAAAGTCAAAACACAGAGCCTTGAAGTCCAGGTATATCACAAAGAGAGAGAAACGTGAGGGAAATGTCTCTCATCCTCAGAGCTGACGAGTGTACAACTCTCTCAGAGGCCAAATCACCAGTGTAGGACGTCCCTCACTACTGTAACACAAATAGAAACCTATTTTTGTGTAGCATCAGGTTTTGGAGACAATCCAGAGGCAGCTTTTCCAGTCCACGCTGACTCCAGGCTGACTCACACACCATTGTCTTTATTCAGATTTCCCCCTTATGCTGCAGGCATCTGATGTGGCTTAATTACAGCTCTTTTTCCCCCCCTTTTGTTTCTCCCCTTTATATTTAGGACATTTATAAAGGGGTAGCGCAGGCATTAATGGAGATGTTCGGATTTCAAAAGTCTGCACTGGAGAGGAATGGAAAAAAATTCCACACACAGAGTCAGCAGAGGCTGGGAGCATCCTCTGCCCTGATCCTACCACGAGGGCATGGCCAGGCTCCAGCCAACCTGGCCTTAAACACTTCCAGGGATCCACAGCTTCTCTTGGCACTTCCAATGGATGGAGGAGACAGAATAGGGAGGCCCCAGGAGAGAGAAGTTTAACACCTCAACAGAGCTTAAAAAATAACAGCTTTCCTCTAGGCTTTCAAAGATATAACCTAGAGAAGTGTAGACAGAAATATATTTTTATTATATTGTAGAAAATGGCTTTCTCTCACCAAAAATTATATGGACTGGTACTATCTTCTGTTGATGAACACCTTGCAGAGGACACCCCTCCCATGGGAGGCAACAATCATCCTCCAGGATGGACTCTGTGTGTTCCAGGGCATGCACTGAATAAGAGATGGGAGGGGGAAGAACATCCTAAGGAGAAGGGGAATTAATTCCTCCACATGCTAAATAAAGGGATGTGCCAAGTGCAGGGGAAACAGGGTGGCTCCCCAGAGAGCAGGGCACCCACCACCCCAGTCAGAGCTGAGGGAGGAGGTGATTAAGGGAACAACTCTCATAGTTGAGGAAAGGAAAACAACTCCTTGGTGTTAACTCAGGTGTACAAACTGATGGTGGAACAGGAAGGAGGGAGGGAAATGAATCACTCCCTCTCACTTGCCAATTATACAGGTTTTGAAGCACCAAGCCATAACATCCTTGGCTTGCCTTGCCTTGCAGCACCAGGAGCTGGGGAACTCTTTGCTCTCCTCACAGCCAACACTATTCCTCTGCCCCAGGCTCCCTGTGCTCTGTGAGCCCCAGGCAGATGCAGATGGAAAGCCTCATCCTGCCAGATTTTATGCAGGATGTTTTATTTATACCCTCTTCCTCCCTGATTATACCCTGCTTGAAATAGAGCAACACTTTTTATTTCCACCACCGATCACCAGTCCTGTCTCCCAGTAAATTTGCCTGCAGACAAGTAAAAAAGTAAAAAAACCCAACAAATTAAAGGGATAAAGATCTCCCTGGTTAAGATGAGGAGTTGGATCTGCACCCAGGTAAGGTGTCACCCAGCAGCTGCTGGGGATCTGACCATACAAGTTACCTCAGGGCAAGAAAGAACAGCATGAGCAATGCCTGCTGCAAAATAGAAGAGGGATCAGATGGTACAGGAACACCTGAATGACAGCACTGCTGAGCTGAGAGCCCCTGGGCTGACCATGAGCATTTCCCATCTTCCAAGCAAAAAAAGCACATTTAGTGCTAACAGTCCATCTCATTCCATGCCTCAACACCTGCCTGGAAAGGGGGAAGATCAAACACCTTGTGAGCAGGGCAGAGCAGAGCTCTGGGTTCCATCTCAGGGCACGCAGGGAAAGCAGGGTGGTTCTGCTGCCTCCACTTTGTTTCACCAAATGTTATTCCCATTTTATGTGGCCTCTTTTTCTGAAGCTGCTTTGTAAAAGCTCAGAAAATGAGGGAGCTCAAAGCAGAGGCAGAAAGGCAGAAAGTGCTGAATAAAGGCAGCATAAATCCGAGAGGAAATGGATTTAATGGTGCCGGAATGTGCTCCGTGCCCAGAGCACAGGCAGGGGATAAGGACACATTAGACCATAACTTCAGTGGAGAATCAGCCAAACCCTGCTACATTTAACAGATTACAGCAGATTATACTAAACACTGATTGATTTCTTTGGAGCTGCATTTCACACATCTGGTTTAGAGCCCGACGGCACAAACTGGCACAGAGCTGACGTGTCCTGGATGGACCAGAGCAAGGAGGTGTAAAACACTGCCAGGTGCTGCCAGTCACAGATATTCAGACACCAAAAGGGCTGAGAAGTGGAGAGCAGGGCAGAGGTGCAGTGGGCAGAGCTGTTTCTGCAAGCTGTGCAGACGAACAGAAAACCTCAAAGACCAAAGTTTTGATGGAAACCAGAAACAAAAGTGCACGAGAATGAAAATATTCTGTTTCAAAGAAATGACGTGTTTTCCAGAACACACCGTTGGCATTTCTGAGCCCAAATTCCTACAGACGAGAAGAAAGGCACTGAGAAGTCTCCAGAAACACAGGCAGATAATAAAGACAGTCCCAACCTCCCATAGCCTTCCTTCCCTTGTCTGATAGGTTTTATTCCACAAGGGAAACTGTACAGAAGGCAATTGGAAAAATCAACACTCAGCAAAGAATTCAAATGGTGTGACCAATATGGCTTTCAGAATAATAAATGGTTCATTTCACTTATCAACTGCACTTTTTATTATTATTATTATTATTTTGTAAGACCGGTTTCAGACTCTTTATTCAGTTAGTCGGACCTATTGATGTCTCTTGTGCCAAATCAATACTCTTTCCTAGAGAACACAGAGTAAAAATCCATACTGCTCCTGCCTGGCAGTAAAATCATGCAGGCTTGGTGTTCTGGTGCCTGAGTGATTGCTCTGTGGGTCGGGTATTGAAGCTGCCAAGTGTGGCTGCTTGGCTAATAAAATATCCCATTTCCTGAGCTGATCTGCACTTATCCCCTCCTGGCCACTGACCTGGAACATCATCTGCAAAATCCATGGGCAAGGCACATCATGGGTGAGTCCCCAAGGTCTGCTGGTTCTCCTTGGGGACTTTTCTCGGCAGCAAAGTTGTGCTGGCCCAGGAGACACAACCTTGAGAGAGGTCAGGGCTCACCTGGGGAACTGTCTCAAAGTTTGCCCTTGAGCACAGGCTCTGGGGAATGCTTTACACCAGCAGGAATTCCTCCTGCACACCTCGACTGCTGGGGAGTGCTGAGGAGGTGATGAGGAGAAGGGGAGGCAAAGAGCAGCATCCCACCCCTGCAAGTGTCCAAGGCCAGGTTGGATGGGGCTTGGAGCAACCTGGGCTGGTGGAAGGTGTCCCTGCCCATGGCAGGGGGTGGGATGAGCTGATCTTTAAGGTCTCTTCCAACCCAAACCATTCTGTGATTCTTTATATTCTGTATATCGATCCAGGGTTTAACCCCTCTGGGCAGCCACAGGCTGAGTGCTGCTCACAGCCTTCTTCCCACGTGTTTTTTTGGGTCCCTCAAGTTCCCTGAGCTACAACTGCTTGAGGAGTTTTGTGACAATTCGATGCTTAGGAGCCTTTTCAAAATATTTTGTGTTTATCTCAGCAACAGCAGTAATGACAAGTCCTCTGAATTTTGGGTCTAAACCCCACAAGAAACACTCTATAACAAGGTAATTCAGCACAGCCTGAGTCTCACTCCCTGAGGGAATGAGGAATGCAGATTTCTCGTGATGCTCAGTTCCGTGTGCCTCTGCTTTTCCATTCAGGCCTAAAGTTGGGCTTGTTGTTGGTTTTGGTTTGGGGTTTTAGGGTTTGTTTTTATTCTTCTTAAGTAAGAAAAAACAAAGAATCTGAAGGGTTATACAACGTTTGTAGAGTGCACTCAGAAGCTCCTTTGAGACAGAGTCTAAGAAACTAAACAGGAGTGGAATAAAATTTTGGCGCATCCTTCTTTTTCCTACTTTGTAAGAGAATTATAGATGAACTTTTTTCCGTTTGAACTTTTTTTTCCCCTTGAATCAAACTGTCTTTTCTTTCCTCTGAACTCCCTGAAGGCTGGCCTCTCCATTTCCACCTCTGCTTATTCAAAAATTGGCCAGGCAGCTGCCTGGGAGCTGCTTTGCTGCAGAGAAAACAACCAAGAGCGTTTGATATCACTCGTGTTTGGATGCTCTTGTTCACCTGATGAGCAAATCCTGGCTCCTCTTTGAAGAGGCTGGAGTGCTGGGATGCTCCATTCCAGCACACAGCTTCAATAAATGGGGTTTATTACAGCATGAATAGGAAACTGGGTGATTAAAAAGTTGTTAAACCTGTGCCTGTGAAACGCTGGTCCTTGCTTAAGACGAGCAGGACCCTTCAAGCACCAAGTTTCTCTGTTTTCTCAAGGATAAAAAACCAGAACTGCTCATTAGGGACAAAGCATTTATGAGGTTTTTGGGAGTTTCTTGCATCCCCAAACCACTTTTAACAAGGTTGAGTTGAGGCATTTTAAGGTAATTTTTATATAGCCAAAGAATTAATTAAAAAAATGTGAGTTGGAATAAAGTGTTCCCTTCAGTGCAAAGGTTTTTCTCTCCCAGCTGCTCAGTTTTCAAACACACAGATCAAAGTTATTTGTTTTATATTGCCAAAGATCCTGTACAAGTGTATGCGACTGATTTTTGAGATCAGCCTTATTCCAGACTTAAAAACAATTTACATTACAATGCAAGTTGACCTCATTCACCCCATTTTATGTTCATTATGGTAACAGCCTATTCTGGATCATTTCTTGGTTGGTGTTCAGTACAAGCACATTTTAATGAGCTTGTTGCTGTGGATTTGAGTCACTACATTTGTATCTTCCTCTCCTTGGCTTTACTATGTTAGTTTTTTCTTTCTCTCTCTCTCTCTTTTTTTATTTGTTTTTTTTTTTGTTTTTCTTCCCATTTCACTTTGGGGATAGGAATGTTAAACCCATCCTATAGTGGTTGTGGGACCACGATGCAAACCTCACAAATACTGTTCCCCCTTCCCTGTCCCAGTGAACTCGGGGGGGAGGTTTTGTAAAAAACATGTCAATAATTGATCTTAAAAGGATTTATGCCTGTCTCAGTCATGCTTTCTCTGCCACATTTACTCCAACATATGTCTGCAATCTACTGGGGCAACACAAGCGGATCAGGCGTCCACATGACTGCACTTGGGAGCTAAAAATAACCCGCTGAAGTGAATACATTAAGTTCTGTATGCAAAACACCTCGTGTTAAGTGTCTGTTTGCGCTGCTGATAAAATGTGTGTTGAAATATCCACGGCCTTGATGTCTTGTATTCACAGAACGGGGGCTTTGGCAGCCAAAAATCCCACCCACCACCAGCGCTTCAATAACAGGCACATTAATGTGTTTAATTCCTCCCTTCTCCGCTGTTTCGAAGGTCAGGTGTTTTCCCTGCTACACCTAAACAGCTTTCAAAACACAAAACAAAGAACGGTTCAAATGAGACAATTAGGGCTTAGAGAGAAGTGTCTCTGAGTAGTAATTCAAATGCAAGAGGAACTTTCAATTAGATCGTGCTTGTTACTCCTTCATGTTTGCTTTCTGCTAATCTTCGAGCACTCAAGCCCCGAGAACATTAAATAACCTGTCTGCCCCTCCAAGTGGGAGCTGATGGGGCTGGTGAGGAGGAGCCAAAACCTCCACCTCCATCTGGAGCTGAGTGTTTGCAGGAGCCAGAGGAAATACTGACAACGTCCTTCCCTTGTTGGTGATGAATTAGCAGCGACTAAAAGAGGAGGAGAAATACTGAATCATAGAATCCTGGAATGTCCTGATCCCACAAGGATGGCAGAGCCCAGCTCCTGGCTCTGCACGGGACAACAACAGAATCCCAGCGTGTGTCTGACTTCATTGGTGCTGACAGAAACATGGAAAAACCCCAAATCGAAGGGATTTGCCGGTGAGATTCTCTCAGCAGTGCCCAGGAGCAGCTCATGGCACCGGCCCCTCAGGCAGAACCAGCCCTCAGGCAGAACCAGCCCCTTCCTCCCTCCCTCCATCCCCTCCAGCCACGCAGCTTTTCCAGGGATATGAAACACGGCACCAGCCTTTCTGCTCTGGTGCAAAACTCAGCCCTGAACTACTGTAACCACAAAGTAACTCTTCCACTTCAGGGGCTTTTGGGCAACCCATACCATCAATATTTGCTGTTTTATCTGGGTTGATTACATCCTTTAATATTTCTCCAGAAGATCCCCTGGTTAAAACAAAGTTCACTGAGGCTGAACACTTTCCAAGGTGCAAGTCTTTAAACATTTTCCTAATTTTGTCAGTATTTGGGGGGTTTTCTACAATTATTGACTCATCTAGAGATGGATGTGTGTCCCACACCTGTTGATGAACACACACACAATCACAGAACCATTTATGTTGGAAAAGACCTCTGAGATCACCAAGTCCACAGCACTGCCAAGGCCACCACTAACCCATGTCCCCAGCTGCCACATCTACATGTCTTTTTAAATCCCTCCAGGGCTGGGGACTCCACCACTGCCCTGGGCAGCTGTGCCAGGGCTGAAAAACCCTTTCTGTGAAGAAATTTTCCCTAATATCCAATGTAAACCTTCCCTGGTGCAACTTGAGGCTGTTTCCTCTTGTCCTATCACTTGTTACCTGGGAGAAAAGACCAACACCCACCTCTCCACAACCTCCTTTCAGGGACTTGTAGAGAGCAAAGTGGTCCCCAATGTGCTCAAATATTTATACATTTATTTATTCCCATGCAATTCAAGTACCTGCATGCCCTCCAAGCCCTTTTATTAACACCAAAGGTATTTGCAAGAGAAGAAACACTGGCTGGGGGGTCTTGTATCTCCAGCAACCATAATTCCCAAATTCATAATCTTTCATGTTAGTACCCTCAAAAAAATCCTATAAAGCAAAATAAAACTATTTATGGAAGGGAGGAGAAACAGGAGATTCAGTTTGAGGACAGACAGATGCTCATCCTCCCTTCTGAGCCCTCTCTGTCTGGAAGCTGTGCATCTGCATGACACCATGCCATGAGAATCAGCCCTCTGAGTAACAAACAGTAGTAAAAATGCATTAAAAAAATTGAAATCCGCTGTACTTTTTGCTCTGCAGCTTTGGGGGTTTATGAGCTTTCCAGGAAAGATGCAAAGGGCTGCAAAGAACTGCCTATGTGGGCAAGGGAAACACAACTGGGGGCTTTCATGTTGGCAGGAACTCAGTCCTGAATGGCCATTTGTGCCATTCATCCATCCCAGAGCTGAGCCAAGGCCAGCCCGGAGTAACCCTGCAAACACATGAGCTCTGTTGTCAGAACAACATTAGTATGAGCTGAGGCACTCTGGGGTGGTCAGAGCTCCCAGCAGAGTGAGCTGGGGAGAAATGCAGCTGATTTGCCACGTCTGGGATGTGCCAACAGGGAAAAAAAATGCAGCTCTGTGATAGAGAAAGGCAGGATAGAGAGGGGCTGAGCTGGGCTGAGCTTGGAAAACACTCATAGTTTGAAAAGAATCTTTTTTTTGTGCAACACTTCGGGAGCAACGTTCTTTCATGATGACAAGTGATGAAATTACTCCGTGGGAGAGGATGAGCATCAGCACCTTTTCCATAGACAAAGCTCTGCTATGGGACCTCCTTCCCACCAGGAAAACTTTACTGCCCTGGAACACACAATTGTGGAGATTAAAAAGAGCCCAGAGCCAGCAGGGCTGAGGGGAGCAGAGGACAACTGCTGGTCCTCGTGGCAGAGCAACGTGCCAGGCGCTGCTCTGAGCCACCCAAAGCCCCTGACAGCGTCACCCACGGTGGCACCCAGGTGACACAGGCGCCTCCCACTAACATTTCCTGAGGTTTTAGCCCGGGAATCTTCTCGTTTGGGCTGTCAGCAGAAGTGACACACAGATACAGAGCAGCAGAGACTGCTTTTGACAGCCCACGTTCGAAGAAATAGGAGGGAAAATGGATTGAAATAAAAGAAAGGGTGAGGCGACAGAAGGGGCTTTACCTGATGGAAGGGATTTTAAGGTAGGTTGTCTGATAGGCCTCATTAATCATCATCTACGAATGGGAAGAAGCTTTCATTCAGAATCATGGGGTTGTTAAGGCTGGAAATGACCTTTAAGAGCATCAAGTCCAACTGTCAGCCCAGCACCATCACCGTGTTCCCCACGAAACCCTGTCCTCAAGTGCCACATCCTCACATATTTCTGAACACTTCCAGGGGTGGTGACTCCACAACTTTCCCAGGCATTTGCTTCACACCAGTTTGTTTCTACCTGTGCCTAAGAAGACCCTTAGAACTTGCTGTGAGCCAGGCTATGAGCAGGTCCAGCCCAAAGGGAACACATTCCTTCCACAGGCAGCTGGGCCTCTCTTTATTTATCCTTGCTCCTCCTAAAGGACTGGTCTTTGAGTAAACTTCACAGGATAAAAACTGTGCATTTCTAAGCCTCAAACACTCAGCAAAATCTCCTTACCCCAATTACCCCAAGCCTTTGCATATCCTGAAAGAAACATCCTTTATCAGTCATTTTGAAGTGGACAAAGGCTGGTAAATGCTCCTGATTGCTGGGGGGGGTCCTTATTCTTTGTGCCGGTTTAGAGGACATTTGAGTTGTTCTATTTTCATCTGAGCACTTTTACATTATGAAAATGGTAATTATGGCTTATGGGAAGGTGCCTCTTTAGTGGGTTTGGGAGTGCACAATGTTATATATGTGGATTTCTAAATAAATAATGCTGGTTGTTACCACCAGCTTTTCACAGAGACCTGGTGCCTCTCTCCAGGCACTGTTTGAACAAGGCACAGGGGAGAAAGGAAATGGTGAGGTCACAAAACACAAATGGAGGGTTTCAAGCATTTTCCAGGCCCCAGGACAGGGATATCTGCCCATGACCAACCCTCTGAGACAGCAACATCATTTTTCATCCCCCACCTACTCAACAGGATCGATGCCACCTCTGCCACCCCCTGGATAAGGGACTCTGCTGCTGCTGCCGGTACCCTCAGGTGCTTCTCTAATTCTTCTCACTGATATTTCCATAATAAGCTTTTTGCTAGAGAGAGAACTCACATTAAGTAGCTCTTCCTGTCCAATATTCCCCCTCATTTTTCTTCCTTGCCTCTTCCTAACATCTGTTGAACCAAACTGATAACAACAGGGGATCCATTACAGCCATTCCAGGGGTGCCCCATCAATCCCGATGCTCCCGAGGCTAAAATCAAAACTACTCTGGTGCTCAAAAGGAATCAAACACCAAGTAGATCTGCTTTATCATTAAAAAAAATACATAAATCTTTATGGAAACTGTGATACCTGGTTGTTCAGCTTATCAGGCTGGTTTGTGTTTGTCCCTGTTCCACGTCGCTCCCTGTTTGGTTTGTGTTCTTTACGGTCCAACCGTGTTATCTCGTTGCATCTCTCAGTTATCCTGTTCTCTGGCACCACTCCAGCTGTACACACTGAGCATATTAATCTTGACAATGCACCTGGGGTTCCACTCATTCTCACTTTGCCTTTTAATAGACATGTCCCCACGCACACAATTTATTGCCTTGTTTATATCAGAACGGGCTGAAGAGCACCCGAGTAAATCACCTCAATTATCAAGCTCAGCTACTTGACCAAAGGCTTTAAACCACCACATAAAGTTACACTTTAAAACTCTGCAACTCAACTGCATGAAGTTGCCTTAGTTTGCATCCCATAATACATGGCTACCCCAGAGAAGCAGCACACTTATATGAATTTATGGGCTTTTTATATTAGCAGTCCTTTAGGAGTTCTTCAAGTAGACAGATGTGCCAGGTAAGAATTTGGAAGCACTTGAAGGCTGTAATGATGTGCTCAAGTGAAGACCCTCCTATCCACAGCTGCTGATCAAATATTGCCACCCCAGAGACTGGAGCTCTTGGCTTTCCAACCCAAGTTAAGATAAATTTGACTAGAACATGCAAGCACTTCAGACAGGTGAAGAATAAATAGCAATAAGACAAATAGTTCATCACAGGTGCATTAGTAAAAATGAACAAAACAATCCTGTAATGACTGAGATAAATAAAAGCAATCCCTTAAACCCCTGATTATTTCTCCAAAGCCTTACGACTCTCTTGGTTCTGTAAAATTAAACTAGAAATCTAAAAATCAGTAGCTTTATGCTAAGCTTTTTTTTCCCCCTGCTATTTCCATTTCTGGTCTAATTAGCAATACCTCAAACCCAGTTTGTCTCCCCTGGCATTTCAAATCCCTGCAGGAGCACTGCCTGCATTTCAGGAGATGTGGGCAGAAGCCTGAAAACCCATCAAGGGCTGGCTGGAGCAAGACATTTCTGACACCACAGAGCATCCATTCTCATGGAAATCATGAGAGAGATGTCAAACTTAATTCATACAGAGCCAGCTGCCCTCAAAACACACCGACCCAGTGGGCAAGCTCAGGAATGGATGTGGATATTAATGAGTAGTTGAGGAAGAAGCCACCTGGACAGATTAATATGCTGAGGAAATCTGAGCTCAAGTATTTCAACAAGCAACAGCAGCACAGGATCACAGGATAGGGAGTGTGTCAGAAAATAAGAGGGCCAGGCAGTCACTGGCATACCCAGGAAACCACCAGTAACACCCTAATTTCAGTTAAGGAGTCTAAATATTTATATATATTTATTTACATATAATATATTTATGATAATATATTTATATAATAAACTAACCATAATGTTATTTATCATAATCTATATAATAATAGATATATTTATATATTATATTTAGGCATCAGCTCCTTGTTTCTATTAACACTCCCAGCTGGGAAGCAGGTTTGGAACCAAAACAGCCACATTTCCTGGCAACTTCTCCTCCAAATAACTGGCAAACTTGATTTTCGACACATTTCTACAAAACTTCCTGGTTGGGTAGATTTCCCCAGTTTTTGTTCAGGGCAGTATAGCACCCAAAGGTTCCCTGTATGGGACCAGGGATAAGACACAGCTCTGACCACACACAGCTCTTGCAGCAGGAGAGATTTTAAATTCACTGTTTTAACATCCTGAACAGTTTTAACATCCTGAGCAGTTTTAACATCATTCCCTGCTCTGTTTCACATGGGAACTTCATTTCAGATCAATCACTTCAACAGATCACTTTCCAAAGCTTCTCTCTCAGTCCTGGCTGTTTTTAATGATCACTCCATCATCCTCGTCTCCAGAAGCCCATCCAAGCTGGCAAATATTTGGGTTTATAATTATGTTGGTGAATTCCAGATTTCACATCTCCTGCCCTAAAGAGGGAGCTGAGGCTGCCAGGGGTGTGAGCTCATTTTCTCACTCAGTGTTTGCAGACAGCTGCTGTCTTTATCCTGATTGAAGGACTCAGAAAGCTCCCAGTACTTAAATCCCACCACAGCCCAGTTAAATGTTTTCCTGAATTTCACACCAGGCTCTGGCTCAAAGCAGGCTGCACAGAGAAAAAAAAAGTTCTTTTTGACATGTTTGGACCAATTTTACTGTTGCCATGAGGTGCTTTTTTTCCTGTGCCATCCAGAGGAGGAATTGTTCCATTTCACTCCGAAGGGATGTCGTTAATTCTGGTGTCTGTGTTATAAATGTGTGTTTTGCTGATATGTCCTGTGTGTCATTCAAAGCCAAGTCTCTCCTGTCTCATAGTTCTGCTACAAAACAACTATCACAGGCTGGAGCAATGCACCATTGAGGAAAATAATTATCCAAAAAGTAATTAAATTAATTGACCAGGGAAGTGATTATGTGAGGCTGTGGGGATAATTAAAACCAACACATGTTTTGATGCATTTGTAGCATAAATGCTCAGGGCCACTGTGTTAACAGGCTTTTTTAGTGTTGTTCTTCACCCAGTGCAGCCACCCAGGCATCCACCACTCTGCCCATCAGTGAAAAGTGGAGTTATAAATATTATAAAATCCCAGAATGGTTTTGGGTTGGAAGGGACCTTAAAGCTCATCTTGTTCCACCCCCTGCCACAGGCAGGGACACCTTCCCCTAGCCCAGGTTGCTCCAAGCCCCGTCCAACCTGGCCTTGGACACTTCCAGGGGTGGAAATATGTATATGCCCTTTTTTTCTTAATGATATCCCTGTGAATGGGAGTTGAGGTTCACAAGGAACATGATATTTGCAGAATCTTAAAGACAGAAGAGAAGGTCAAAGAAGAATTGTTCACCAACCCCCTCAGAAGCAACAGTCACCAGAGCTGTCAGGGAAGATATTTGAAAGGGGAGTTCTTGAATTGTCTGGTTTTAGTTTAGCTTTTAGAGCAGAGAGTGAACTGGAGATTGCTGCCAGGGGTGAAAGCCAGAGAATGATAAAGGAATTAAGTGGATTCATGGACAACAGGTCTGTAAACAGCTCCTTAAAACAGCAAGCAGGGACCTACCCCGGATAGCTGGAAGTTAAAGAAATGGATTTTCTACCTCATCTACTTCTGTCCCTCGGTCTGTGGTGGTGTCCCCTTGCTCTGCTCTGCATGGGAAGACCTCAGGGCAGAGCTGGAGGCCCTGTGCCACATCTCCCTCATGCCAGGAGATGTCCCATCTCTGCTGTGTGCCTTGCATGGACATCAGTGTCCCAGCTCTGGGCAGCGTCACAAGGCTCCTGCTCAGGCTGCTGCAGAGACACCAGGACCTGCTGAACTTCATAGAACAAACATCTGAGCAGGAGAGAGATGGATGGACAGTCTTAATTAACTGTTTCTTGTGTCATATTCTTAATAATTTGGCTGATATTCCCGCAGTCTGTTACAAACTTCATTAAGTTTACTTGCCCCGTGGGCATTTCTACCTCTTATAATAACCCTCATTCCTGTCAAAGATAAATTGCCTGATGGGATAAGTTGATCCTGCACAAATGGAGCTTGCTTTGAACTTGTGGTGATAAGTAGCACCAGACAGGAGGGTTTTTTTGTAGTTTATCTTTGTAATGATATGGCATGAAATAAAAATGGGTGTCACTTTGCTCCCCGAGCCTCATCCATCAGGCTGTGCAGAGATTAGAAACTACCAGTCAACTTAAAGTAACAAAAGAAAGTAAACTAGAACACTTAAGAAAAGACTTCTGACTCTTTGATGTCTGCATTTAATATTGATGTGCTGATGTGATCGTTTTCAAAACTTAATCTTTTCCAGTAGATCAAAACCAAACTCCACAGTTTTAGTCACAGGATGGGTTGGGTTGGAAGGGACCTTAAAAATCACCACAGGCAGGGACCTTCCACTAGCCCAGGTTGCTCCAAGCCCCATCCAACCTGGCCTTGGACACTTCCAGGGATGGGGCAGCCACAGCTTCTCTGGGCAACCTGTGCCAGGGCCTCCCCACCCTCCCAGGGAAGGATTTCTTCCCAATATCCCATCTAATCCTGCCCTCTGGCAGTTTGCACCCATTCCCCTTGTCCTGACACTACAGTTGCTGAGGAAGGGCCCCTCTCCAGCTCCCTGTAGGCCCCTTCAGATACGATTCTTTAATTAATTTTTTTTTTTAATCATCTCGGGAGTGTTGTAAAAGACCCTTTAGTTCCTATTTTTGGGAAACAGCTGATAACAGCCCCCATGTTCTACATCTACTGCGACTTCATAACCTCCTGAGATCTCCCTGTTCCCCTCCAGGGAAATGCCTCCTCACATTCCTCGAGCCAGAGCAAGGTGCCTCAGCCCAGCTCCCCATCCCACTGTGTCTTTTTAAGCTGTTTTTCATGGTTTGAGTCATCCCAGTGAAACCAGAGCAGTGGGGCTCCTCACTATTGTGCCATGGCTGGAGAAACCAGAATCTATTCCATAATTACAGCAACTATAATGCTTAATGTTGATGTGGGTGTAATCCCTTAATTAAGACATATTTTAAAAAGCTCTTAATGCCTATGATAAAAAAGCATTGAAACTTAATGCACTAACTGAATAACAGCATAACCTACTTTCTTCCAAATAAGAAAGCAGGGAATTATTAGACATCAATGCATCATTCACTAATGAGTTGTAATTCTGTATTAATTTACCAACTAGCTGATTAGATATGAGAGATTTACCAAATATATTAGAGATTGTGGTTCCAGAAAACTGGCTCAACATCAGGGGAAAAAAACCCTAAGTTATTAAACTGTTCTCTCTAGTGCACCTGGAATAATTAATTAACTGGCATTTAAGTAAAATTCGTTAAAAAATAGTCTCAACTGATAGATTATGACATTAGAAATCACACAGGCATTAGCACCAACATCCCCTGCAGTGCTCAAGGATTCCACACAGTGCTCCATGTGCTCCCCAAACCAAACATTTGGTGATTTCCATGTTTTGGGCTTTTCCTTTTGTTCTTAAGCCACAACTCTGGAAATTCATCCCCTGTAATTTCCAGTTATTAACACAATTGCTGCTATTCTGGTCTTTTAAAAGAAAAAAACCCAAAAAACAACATTCTTGGAATGTGTGGAAAACAGGCTGAGGGTGTTTTCTCTGTGAAACCCGTGATGGAAAGACATTATTTTTTAATGAAGAGAGATGATTCAAAGTTGTTTTCTGACACCACCTCCCTTTTATTGCCTTCAACAGTTGCAGTCGTGTTTTTTCACATTCTCCCAATGTAGACTCAAGAGTTATTTCTGGCAAAAGACAATAAGCAAATAACAGGGAACAGGAAAACATCACAAAAAATCTGGTTTTTTCAAGAGATAAACCCCTGGGTTTGGGGGATATATCCAACAGACACAGACATTTATGGAAGTGGAGTGGTGCATTCCGAGCCCCTGAAGTGGATTTGAAACCTGAAACTCCATTTTCAGGAGGGATGTTATGAAACTGTGGCTCTTGCTGTAGAGTGGAGCTGCATCAAATTCCTCTGGTTGAGGGTAAAACCCACGGCATTAGCCCCTATAAATAGTTGATGTGCACGTACAGCCCGGTTCCTGAGACGTGACTGAAATCCTCAGGGTTTGTATCTTCCAGAAGAAAACTCTGACTTCTTTAGCACCTGTTTCCACACCAATAACACAGTGTTGGTGCTGCTCAAAGTCTTAAAGCACTCCCAGATTTAGGTGTGAGAATATTTGTATAATTCTATGGACTGGTCCCGTATTTGTCCAAGGATGGGCTGTTACAAGTACTATTGTTTTTAAGAAAAAACAATAACACACTCATTTTTCAATAAATGTCAAATTTACCCACTTGAGAAATCTGAGGGACTGTAAAAGTGTAGATACAGTGTCAAAAGGATTTATACAACAACTGAAACAAGTGCTTAACACCACCCATTTCAGGTAGGTCAGAACAGATTCAGGTTTTCCTGCTTGTTATTTACTCCTTTTAATACATTTTCTTGTTATCTCAGCTCTACCTTAAAGCCCACGTAGGTATTTCCAGAGGGTTGGAAGAGCTCAGTGTGTACTGAGAGAGAACTCCCTTGTGCTGCCAGAGTCTCAGGTGTTCCTCTCCAGAAAATGCACTACTTTTGAACATTTACTGCCTTGTTTTTCAGTTTCTATTTCTAGTTCCTTTAACCACGTTGGAGTCCTGTCTTCAGGAAAGGGCTGTGATCACACTTAACTACTGCACATCATCCCAAGTCTGGCATAACTCAGAAGCACACATCAAGGGGAACATCAAAATGTTAATTTTAGGAATCAGATCAGTCATTTACCTATCACACATCCCCTTTTTATTTTGCCAGGTGCAAAACAGACTCAGATATATTGACTAAATATCTCTGGGTCCAGCTGCTTTCAGCTCAACTCAGCTCATCCAGATTTTGTCCACCCCCTTATGTTCCCAAATGTCTCTGGAGGTGGCAGCATTAAGACCTCCAGCTTTAAAGAAATTCAAGCAATTAAGGATGGGGATAAACAAATGGGAGCTACTGAAATACCTCAATAGGAAACACAACTTTCTGCTTTAGCTGCAGCAAAATTAAGCCCCGTCCCAGTTCTTGAGGTTTTGCTTCTCTTCCCTGGAGCATTTTCTTATGAATTGTGTTAATCCCAACAGTTACTGATGCAGAATCAATGGAACCAAGAGGAGGAATAAGGTTTGTGAATAGGAAAGTGGGATGCTGAGAGGCCTCTGGATAGAAAGAGCAGCAGCAAAGCAAGGATGACATTTCTCCCAGTGAGAAGTGTCTTCCTCTGCTGAAACTTGAAATACCCGAGAAGAAAGGGGCTCACATGAAAAGCTCTTGCATATCTAGAACAGCTGCAACATCAGGAGGAAAAATAGCTCAAGAGACGTGAGTTATTGTTGCTCAGGACTCTGAAGTATTTTCGTCCACACACCCAGAGCTGAGCACCTACTTCCATACATTAAACCCCAAATACCCACGTGAAGGATCCAATGATCTGCCCACACAGTTCCACTTGTTACCACAGCAGGGGGGGAAACCCCACAACACCTCCCCAAACTCACAAGACCCCCTAATTCTCTAATTCCTCCAATTCTCAGCTTCCCCCCTGGTGGGGCTCAGTCCTGCCTGGCACAAGCCCCGGGCTCTGTCCCAGCTCAGGCTCCAGCTTTGTAGCAAGACACAAATTAGTTGCACAGGAAGTTTGTACAAGGGAATAAATCCTGGCACCTGCAAGTTCTGCTTTGGGAGCACCACCATGAACATCAGTGAGCTCATGACGGCCCCATTTTCCTTCCTCTCCTCTCCATTTTCCCCAAAAGTGACCAGTTTTATCCCAGGAAAGGCAGATGAACCGTGAATCTTGCTGTTCCACGGCAAAACAGGAGGTCAGATCAGGAAGATTTAATAAAGGGGGACAGTGGGGAAAGGAAAATGGGAGAACAGCAAAGGAGGGAAATGAAAAGGGGGGGAAGAGAAAGGGGAAAAGGAAAAGGGGGGAAAGGAAAACAGGAGAAAAGGAAAGGGGGAAAAGGAAAGGGGGGAAAGGAGAAAAGAAAAAGGGGGGAAGGAAAATAGGAGAAAAGGAAAGGGAGGGAAGGAAAAGAGCGAAGGAAAAGGGGGGAAGGAAAAGGGAAGAAAAGAAAAACGGGGGGAAAGGAAAAGGGGGAAAAGGAAAAGGGGATGAAAGGAAAAGGAAAAGGAAAGGAGCTCCCACAGGGGGGTTGGGAGCTCACCCCAACTCCCTTCTCCATTTCCAGGAGGGCTGAGCTGCGGAAGGGGAGCCTGAGCCCGGCAGGACTCTGAGCTTAGAGCCGAGGCTCAGCCTGTGGTGCATCCCCCCGCAGCAAGGGGAGTGTGCAGGGCAGAGAACTCCTCCCTGTGCTGCCCTTCAGCAGATCCACCTGAGCAAAGAGCTGCTGCTGCTGCTGCCTTGTCCTTGTGGGATCACTGAGCCACCACCCGCTGCATCCCCACAGCTCTGGGGAACCCACAGCCCGCGGGGAGAGGACACACGAGCTGCTGAGACAAAAAATCCAGAGCAGAATTTAAATAAATAAATAAATAAATACACAAATAAATAAATAATTGTTTCAGCACGAGGTTTGAAGCAGAGGAAACAGTGACATTAATTGGGAAAACGTGTCCCAGGAAGGAGGCAGCTCTTCCACCCCCAGTTGCCACACAGCAGCTGGACTCCCTGACAAGGAATTTCATAGAAAAGGACATAATCTTATAATCATTGCCTCTGTAAACAAGTCAGAGCATTGCAATTACAGTGAGAGTCCCCTGTGCTCTGCTTGTCTGTATACAATATCACTAATTTAGAAAAAGGAAGAGATTCTAAGAAGTTCAGAGAATTACCCATCTCCCTCCAAGTTGAAGCTGAATGGAGTTTTCTGCACTTCCCATCTGTTCATTTTATATAATATGTACACTTTTCTCGAGATTAGATTGTTTTCCTCCTCTTTATCCATATCCACAGAGCTTTTGTAAGAATGAGCCGGGGCACAGACTCAAGATGTAGTGGAAGATCCCCTGCTTGGACTTGTTATGCAAGTATTTACTCAAGAAGAAAGACAAAAGAAACCCAAAAATACCTGTATTCTTTTTCCCAGTTAGAAGAATTAAAGACAACTCAGATGGGGTGATCAAGGAACTAAAGAAATAACATTATACTCAGATATAAAAATGGGTAAGTTCAACACTTCTTCTCATGTAAAATCCTTGGATTTGAATTGTTAAAAGTCAGAACAAACTGGACTCCATGATCATCCATCCCTGGAAGTGTCCAAGGCCAGGTGGGACAGGGTTTGGAACAACCTGGTCTAGTGGAAGGTGGGTGGAATGAGGTGATCTGAGTCTAAGCCACTAGTGACAACTCCAACCACAGATAAACACTCATTTGAAGATGGAAACATTTGCTTTTGAAAACCTTCCTGTCTCCTCTTCTCCTTGTAATCCCCCCCCAGAATAAACACTTGAAACTTGTGAAGCCCAAATTCAAAAGCAAGAGTCACCAAAGAGACTTTAAAGTCTCTATAAATGAATAAACAACTTCTTAACCTCAGACATCCTCCACCCAGACACAACATGTCATTTTGGAAGCCAAAAATTTCAGACTCTGGGTGTTGGTACTTTCATCTTTTACCATGACAATCTAAGGTTCTTACAGAGGCTGTGACCAGAGTCTGAGTCCTCTAGAACTCAATCCTAGAGGTCTTTTCCAACCCTGTAACAAACCTGTGACTCTATAAATCGGCCACATCTCCCAGGGTACCTCAGCTTTGTTGTGGTCACAGTCTGGATGGATGGACAAGGAGCAGAAGAGCATCAGGAAAAGGGGTGTAGGACCCTGCCAGGGGCACAGATACAGCAGTGGAACAGTTCTGCAGCAAGAAATTGCAGGTAACAGGGGGGTTACATCCAGGAAATGTAGGCTCAAGACAGGGCAATCTGAGCTCCCAACGTGGCTGTCCCATACAGGAGAGGGTGGAACAGTCAGTGCCTCTGTCTCAAAGGGCCAAAAATCTCATAATATCAGTATAAGGTTTTCCAGACCTGATTAAAAAAAAAAGGTAAGTAAATGGACTTGCAGCAAAGAGATGCCCTTTTGTGTGCACTAAGGTGGTGCATAAATGCCAAAGTTCTCCCTGTTTCTCCACCTCCAAACTCGAGGCCAGCTGGGCTGGCTGCACATTCCCCCTGTCATGCCCTACCCTTCTCCATAGCAGAGAGGGGAAGATTTGAGTTGACAGTATGTAGATTATTCATAAGGATTAACTCCCACAGGGCTCCCCTGGATGTGCAGCAAACACTTGTTTCCATCTCATCCTGACAAAACCCACTCGGTGCCGGTGCTGGAATCCCTCGCCCACAGAGCAAGGTCCAAAACAAACCCAGCAGGCTCCAGCCTGTGAGCAGGGGGGTGGCTTGTGCTTTGTTCTCATTCCCCTGTGGCTCTCGTTTCCTTTCCAGGTCTCACTCTAACAGACCAACATCAGCACGAGTAGGTGTTTCTCGGTAATAGCAGAGCCATCCTGGCACTTCTTCCAGGAACAGAGTGTCCCTCTGCATGGGAAACACACTCAGAGTGTGACACATTCACACAGGGAGTTTTGGCTTTTCTATTGACCCTTCTTAGAGAGTTTATCAGTATAATACCTCTAAAGCCAGAGCAGATGTTTTAGTGTCACCCCTGTAACCTTTCCGAGGGTTGAGTTAAGGTAAAGCAGCTGCAGGAATTGCTGGGATCATTACTGGAGTCATCCCACCAGGAGGGACCTCCAGGGCTGCCAACCCAAACATACTTTAGAAACTAATCAGGGCCAATTGAGGTGGATAATTTGGTTCATATTCCCTGGGCATTTCCTACCTCCTTGCTGCTTTTCACCAGGTGTAAAGGGCAGCACCTCGGCTGAGCTGGCAGCTGAAGAACAGGCACAGTGGATTCCCTGCATTTGATCTTGGCTGCAGGTTGGAAAGAGCCAAACAGACCCTCAGCTGGGCTTCTCAGAACAGGGGCAGTCACTGCTGGGCACACACCAGCCTCTCCCCTCCTCCAGGCACATCAAGTCCCCAGGAGCCAGGATCCTTCTCAGGGGTGCAGGACCAGTGTCATCAGCCATGAAAACTCGTGGCCTGTGGCCCACAGGGTGATGCAATGGCCCAGTCTGGGTCTGGAAATCTTTGAGATCTTTGGAAATCAGTGAAATCTTAGGAAATAAAGTGTTGCACTTTGCTGCTGAGAGGAAAAAAAAAAAAAAGGCAGCTTTTCTTTTAGAAATCAGCTCAACCTTCCCTACCAGGGAGAGAATAGAACCGTGCAGCTGCACTTCCCCCAGCTTGGGGAAGAACATTTCCATCAGGAGTGACCTCCCAGCACAGCACCAGCCAAGGGTGAGGATCATCTGCAAATGTCACAGCAGGGAGAGCTCTGTACAGCAGGGAGAGCTCTACACAGCACCCCCTAATTTGCCAGAAGCACCAATAATGCTAAAACAATAACCCTCTGCACATGCCCTCCCACGCAGCCCTGCCCCGCTCTGCACCATCCAGGGCTCAGCTTCTGCAGTCACAGCCAACGTAGGTGGGTTGAAAAAAAGGGAAAGTTGTTCTTTTCTGATAAAGAAAAGCTCCAGCAGCCAAAGGCAAGACGTGAGAGTCCAGGCTGGTGAGCCCTGCAGGGCACAGAGCAAGGGGCATTGTGAAGGCAGCGGATCAGGCACTATTTCAAGCTCCTGCTCTGTTCCAAGCTCTGGCTAATTACCCTCATTTCACCCCCAAATTGTAAGTTTTGTTTAATTCAGTTTAAATTCCAGTGCAAACCTTTGGTAAGGGAGTAGGCCAGAGGCTGAGGGCTGGGGGGGAGCTTGGTGAGGTGCTTTTGGGAGCAAACCCCCACTCCTGGCTGCCTCAGCTGAGCTGGGGCTCCCAAACCAAAACACATCCTTCAGAAACCTCTCCCTTCATCCAAGGCCTGCATTAGTCCAGTCCTGAGAAACAATATTTAACTAAACTGTGTATCTTGAGCTTCCTTTTCCCCGTAGAGGGGTATAAACCCAAAACCACGGTGCTTAATATTTTCCCCAGTTTTATGTAAAACCATCCCAGCAGACAATAAATGCCACAAATAATTCCTGTGCTTCCAAAGAAAATCAATGTCCTTATCAGCAGCAAATGGTAGCTGCAGTTATGAATATTTAACATACAGTGTTGCTGTGAGTTTAGAAATGCCTTGAGTGCCCCCAACCCAGCCCTGCAATAAACCCCATGGTCATGTGGGATATTTTTTAATAAAAAGAAATCAAAAGCATTAAAGCTAAGCCATTAAGTGCTGGAAGTAGGCCTGAATGCCAGATGCAATCTGTGCAACCCATCAGCATATCCCAGCCCTAAGTCAGGGCCCTTCCTAATGTATTTCACATTTATTCTTTTTGGATGATAAACCCATAAAATGTTCTTTGTGTTGCTAAATAAACAGCAAGTGCAGGTCACTTTAGGATGATACCAGTACTTAAGTGAACTGAATAATAAGTCAAAGGCAGGGCCAGGCCTTGCACATAAAACTGCTGTTGTTATTGCTGCAATGAATCCAGGGAAAAAAACATGGTTTTCCCAGGTTTGCCATTATGGGATGCTGGAGGTGATGGAGTCATCACTTCAGGAACATCAAAACCAACACATTTGGCCAAATGTCTTGGCCAAACCCCATGGCTTTCTCTCTTTTGCCCTCTGACCTTCAGTCTACGTGGTTTAAATCCTCTGAATCTTGTGTTACCTCATCCCTGGAAGTGTCCAAGGCCAGGCTGGACAAGGCTTGGAGCAACCTGGGCTCGTGGAAGGTGTCCCTGCCCATGGCAGGGGATGGGATGAGATGGGTTTTAAGGTCCCTTCCAACCCAAACCAGTCTGGGATTCCATGAAACATCTGGACTAAACGTGTTATTGGAAGATCCAGGCCAAGCCATCCCAACCCCTGTGGGCTCTTGGAGTGAACACACAACCCCCTTTCCAGCCTCCCTGAACTCCTGTTTATCCATGTGCTGCACTTCCAGGAGCTTTCACTCCTTTCTTCCTCACTGGGAATTTTCAGCAGCTTTTTTCCACTGGGGAATTCTAGAGCTGCTGATGTTTCTCTCTTGCCTTTTCCAGCTAAACCCTGTGAGTTTACAGACAAACACTGAAAATAAACCAGTGACAGTAACGAAGTGTCCACCCAAAGCTCAGGAAACACTTAACAGCTCATCCCAATGCAGTTCCAAAAATTATGGTTTCTGGCTTTATTGCCTCAAAATCTTTTAAAATCCTCTCAGCTTTATAGAGTTATTACCAAAATTCATATTTGAAGATGGCAGTATTTTGTAGCTACATCCATTACACTTCAAAAACAAAGCCAAAAATGGATTTTTTTTTCTCAAGAACATTAAGTCCTGAAACATCTTCCTGGGAAGTTCCAGTGCCAAGGTGTTGGCACTTGGGGGTGAAACTGGCCCATGCTGGGATGAAAATATTGGAATTCATTATTTTTTGTATTCTTCCTACAAGATCCCAGACTTTTTAAGTAGGTTATATGATTTCTGGATCTCAATTTTCCAATGGAGATCACCCAAAACTCTTCCATTTGCCAAGTAGGAAGGGAGGGGAATTGGGGAAGTTGAATAAATCCTTGTTGTTAAAGTTTCCCTTAAGCAAATGACTTGTGTGCATAAATAACACGGGGAGCTGTCAATAAATTCATCCTCAAATTCTGTCAAATAGAAGAGTAATTATGGCTTCTGCTTGTTAGTAATGAAATGGAATGTTAGCTGAGCTCCCACAAAAACAAACACCTTCTGATTTCATTGAAGATTAATGCTAATGTGCCAAATTGCCAGCCTCAACTTAATTGCTCTTTTTTATCTCCCTCAAATGATAAGCAGCAGCCACAGAAGTGGTTCTGGTGACCTTGGATTTACACAGACCTTCGGTCACAGGAAAATCTCCTGCTTTTATTGCTCACTGGGCAACTCCACTGAGGGTGGAGCATCCCATGGCCCCTTCCAGGTTTCCAGCCTGCTCTGCAGAGCCCAGCTTGGGGCTCCTGTCTCACAGGATTCACCTGAACCCCCCCAGTCCAAGGCAACTACTTTCCCCTCTCTGTGACAACCCAAACCCAATTTATTTTTCACTTCTTTAAAGACCAAGTGGCTCATTTTCCTTCCCCATTTGTGTTTTGCAACAATACATTTGCAGGAGGAAAAAATATCACCCAGCTACTTCCCATCGCCATGGCAACATCCCGCTCTGTCTCCGATTGATAAATCTTCTGCAAAATCCTGTTACTGTAGGTTAGTTGTGGCAAAAATTATCCTTTATCACTCACAAATAACTCCATAATATTTAACATGTTGCCTGGCTGGACACCATGGCCTGGTTTTAACCCTTGAGCACTTCAGTTTATCGGTGGTTTTCCAGACAGGAGGTAATTGCAGACACGGTTTAATCCATTTCTATGTCCAAGCTGTGACTTTGCAGGGTTTTGTTAAGTGTCACAACCACTAAATGGCTTCACATGAGCCCAAAGGAGAGGAGAGAACAAGATCCTACCCCCAGCCTTAGAGCCAGTCACTCAGAGAAAGCTGCTGTTGCACATCTGTCCATCACCTGCTGCTCTCACCATAAACCAACCTCTGCAAGCACAGAGAGCAAAGAGAGCCCAGGAATGTCCTTGCTCATCTCCTGGGGCTGAAACCTGGGAAGGACTGAGCAGAGGAACCAGGGGAGAAGGGAAGGTTTCCACATCTGTGTTCTCCTGCACAAAGCCAAGGGGCAGAGCTGCCCAAATGAACTGCAAACCCCTGTCCAAAGCCCTTGGTCTCCCTTCTCCTTGTTGACTCTTAAGTTAAAAGAAGGGATCTGCCTTCTTTTAACCTCAACCTCCCCAGGTCAGCAGGTCCAGGCTGTCCCTGCTGGAAGAGCCCTCCAGGCAAAGTTCAAATGACCAATTAGGGTCTCTGGGTACTTTTAAGCTGCTTTCCCAGTTTGCCAGGGCTGAGTCAGTAACCTTTAAACACACAAATTTTATGGTGGGACGCCTGCAGCTGCATCCTCAGACACCTCTGCCTGGTGATGGAACATTTCTGGGGCTTGGGGTCTCATCCTCTCATGGCAGAAGTATTTTGAGACCTGCACAGCCCAAAAACCAGATCCTGCCCTGGGGGGAACCAGCCAGACCCCAACAGAGAGAACAACCCTGGAGAGCAGCACTGGTTCCTGTTTCTGGCTGGTCCCTACAAGCCTTTCCTCAGCTTGAGCTGCCAGGTCACCCCTTCTTTCAGAGCTCAGGTTAAACATTCCAGGATTAACTTGGGATATTTGTGGACCCAGAGGGTAAAATTATTTTGGGCTGCCCAGGAGGTCAACAGGTATCCAGTGCTCTCCTCTGTTTTTTCAAGTGCCATCAGAGTAAAGATCTGGATCTGAAGACATCCAGAGAAGGGAGTACCCAGCCAAATTTCCCCATTAGTTAATGATCCTCAAAGTTCAAAATTTCTGCCTTGTTAATTGGATTTTTCTGGCTTCAGCTTAAATCTGTTGGGTCTTTCTCTGAAGAAAAAGCCTTTCAGTACCTGGAGCATCCTCCCAGTGAAGGTACTTATCCAGTGAAATGAAGTTACAAGCTTCTTTTTGATAAGATAAACAGACTGAGCTCCTTAAGTCTATCACTGTAAAATATTCTCTGCAGCCCTTCATCATTCTTTATTAATCTTTTCAGCTCAGTGACACGGCAGCAGAAAGGTAAAATAAATAAATAAATCCTGAAACAAGCAGGGGAAAGAAAGGAGATCCAGGGATCTGAAATCCAAGGCAGGGAATAGTCCAAGATTTCACAAAATACATTCAATTTGTTGTAAAACTGGAGTAGAAATTTATTCCAAAGCCCTTCCTGAGGTGCAGCACTGGGGAAGGCCCAGGGAGCTGGGGGAGCTGCCTAATGCCAGGCTGAGATAAAGGTACATCCCCTGTACTGCTTTAACATCTGAGACAGGGAGTGGAGTGGGGTTGATAAGCTGGGCTGTCCTTTTAGCCAAGGATGTCAACATGGATTTCAACATGTTCTCACAAAAACCCTCACAGATGCACATCAGGCACCAGAGGAAAAGGCAGATCCCTATCAGGGCACTTGGGAAGCTGCAGCAGGGACTTCTTCGAAGATTACTTTGTAATGAACAGAAACCAAGCTCGAATTAGGTGGTGTAAACCAGCCAGCTGGGAATTCTGCACATTATATTTGTTGATTTACAGATTTATTCGCAGTGTTCAAGTCACCAAGTGCTCCCAGGGTAAAGTAAAGCAGCCCCCTGAGACCACTCCAGTGGTTTCCAGGGCTCTGTGCTCACACACATCTCATTCCTCTCCTCAGAACTGTGATTCCAGGCCAGAGGGGCACCACAATCCCCAAATATCCTCTGGGATGGGTGTTGATGGATGAGAACACCCAGCCTGGCTCTGGGAGCACAAGCTGCTCCTTTCCCAGCCCAGGGAAATCCAGAGCAGCATCCTCAGGAATTCCCCATCATGGAAAACAGAAAGAATTAGTTTTGATTAAAAAAAAAAAATAAAAAAATAAAAGTCAGTATTTTTAAACTGGTCATCACAAATAATCACCTGGTAGCTTCACCAAGAGTGAAATTTGGGACTGGCTCCATGGGCAGAAAACAGAAATATCCATGTACAGATGGTGGGTTAAGCCCAGGGAAGATGCTGTGGACAGAAAAACAAACCCATCCATGTTCCCCCTGTGCCTTGGAGCCCCAGACCACAACAGAAAGAGCAGAAACCCCTGGTCAGACCCGGCTGCCCCCAGTTCTGGTTGTGACACAGCAATTATTGCTCTGCCACCACAGTGAGATGCTGGTTTTTTGCTCATTTTGCAGATCCAGGGTAGGAAAAGATGGTCAGTATAATTCCCATCTCATTCCTGACCTTTAAGAGCCAGCAACAGTCAACACTTGCATTTCTCATTCCATTTTTAAAGCCTGCTTCACTTACATGTGGCAGTGATGACAGTGTCATTTGTTACGTTGCTGACCCTTTCCTTTGATTAATTTATGATTTAATTTTCAGTTCAATTCGATCAAGTATCTCTGAATTGAAACCATTTGCATTAAAAATAATACATCTTTCCCCTTTTAGTCCCTGCATTGTGGCAGGTGTTGCTTGAAAATTCAATTGGTGCTGTTTAATTAATTTTAAAAAATGGCTAATAATGGGAAAAAAACCCCATAAGCATGGATGAAAATCCCTGGTGAAAAATGGATTTTAGGAAGGACTTTAAAATTCAGACATTCCCATTTACACTTTTGCTGGATTAAGACCTGGACCTTCATGGGGATGGTGGTAATTGCCCAGCTGTGGGAACACCCAAAAAAGTGATGGGATTCAAATTCCCTAATCTCTGAGTGATTTATATAGATCTGAGTGATGAACAGGATTTTTTTTTCCTGATTAATATATTGTAATTAATTCTCTGAAGAATCTTTGCTTAGGAACTTTATTAAATCCCATTAAGACTAATGAATTGTTGTTTCCTAATTATATAGTTGTTTCTAGTTTAATGAACTGTGTATTAATAGACTTATAGAACAGACATTTTGCTTTCAGGATGGAAATACTTTAAATAAGAGATATATATTGTTGCTAATGGCATCAGTTGCCAGTTACAATCTCTTTTAATGAACCTGTTGGAAAATCCTGTCCTTTTAAATACAGATTTTGCTGATTTTGTTAGCTAAAGAGGCAACAAAAAGCCAAAAATTAAATGTATTGCAGTGTTTTATGCAAAGCTGATATTTCTCTTCCTGTTAATTTGATTGCTTATTGCAAAACAAGATCTCCAGGCCTCTGCAACCAGCTGAACACTTCTGATTTGAGTGATATCACAAAGGAGCTCCCAGGGGTGGCAGGACAGGAACCCCCTGAGAGGTTTTATCTCCACAGAATAAATCACTGCATGGATGTTTTTCCAGCTGAAATCCATTTTGGAGGAGATGTGGTGCCAAGATCCACCTGCCCACCCCAGGCTGAGCCCACCAGCATCTCACATCCTTGCTGAGACAACAGCCAACTTTGGGATGAGCACCTATGGAAAAACAGGGCTGGGAAAGAGCTTTCAGTGAGGTTTTGGAGGACTAAATAACCCCAAGTGTTCTGTAGGTTGGTTTTTGTCACCACCCTGCCTGAGGGGAGGTGCCCAATCTGCTCCAGGGATAAACCAGGAGGGCGTGGGGAGAAAAACCGACCCGTTCTCAGCCCCAGAAAGATGAGGGTGAGCTCAGGAACACACACCAGCTGCTCTTTGCTGTCCTGGCAATGCCACCCAGGCAGGACACACCTGTCCACCAGCCCAGCACACAGTTATTTTATCATCCTCACTAAAAAAATGCATTTTTGCAGTTGCTGTGTTGAATTTCCTCCTGCGTGGCTGAACCGCTCCCAGGGGTGGAATGAAAATGTTCCCTGGCACTTCTGTGCCAGTTTGCCCCCAGAGTTCCCCATTCCATGCAGGTGACAGTGTGACATGAGGGGGTTTGTGCTTCATTAATTCCCTTTCAGCCTTCCCAACTTCCTTCCATGACCAACTCAGAGTCGACTCCGTTACCTGAACCAGCTCCATCTCTGAGCAGAGAAGTTGCTGCCCCTCCGTCAGCTTTGAAGTCAAACTGCAGGGTCAAATTTGCTGTCCAGGTTGGAATAAAGAACAAAATAGTCCTTGTACATCTGTTTTCCCATGAACTAGCCTAGCACAGAGCCTGGGGTTTGCTCAGACCCAGCAGCTGCCCAGTCACACCTACAAGAGATTTCATCCAAAGGAATAAATCCAGTTTCCCTGCAAATACCTCCTGAATTTTTCCTGAGGATATTTTGTAGGGCGAAATAGAGACACTCCTAAAATAGGAGCTGCTTAAAAAGTAAGAATTGCTACTGCTTAAAGAAAAAAAGTGTCATCATCTTGAATGCTAATGCACATAATCTTCAACAGACCACAGCCACACCACAGATTAATTTCAGTGCAGAGATTATGTTAATATGCCAAAAAAAAAAGAAGTTGTGATATTGAGTTAGATCAAAGATTTTTCATTTCAGTCACTGTCTTTGGCACCAGGCAGTAATGCCTGTTTCAAAGTAAAGTCAGAGGCCTCTCTAAAGCACTGAGTTGAACAGTAATTATTACAGGGAAAGGCATAAAGTTTAGACCAGAGTGTTGCTTGATCTTGATCTGACATTAGTTGCTTAAAGTAATGGGTGTTTGATGAGGAATGAGAAACTCCTCCTAAGGCCAGTGCTGCTCCTGGCAGAGACTGGGGCCTTTTCTTTCCTAACCTGAGGAGGAAATTTGGCAGCAGGTCCTCCTTTCACCCATGTGATATGAGCCACTCCAGCTGAGTGCTCCCAAAGGAGCCGGGATTGTTCAGTGCTGGAATCACCATCTCTGGAACGTTCAAAACACATGTATGTGGGGGACATTGTTTAATGGTGGACCTGGCAGAGCTGGGGAATGGCTGGACTTGACCTTAGAGGTCTTTTCCAGCCTTAACAATTGTGTGAAGCTTTCAGCATCCAGCCCCATCCCAGTGTTTACCCAAAGAGCTGTGAAGTGTCTCATCTCTGTACTCAGAAAGGCAATGAAGGGGAAGGAAAGCACTGCCAGAAGTGAACCATTATGAATGTAAAACATAAAACTAGCACACACTTTTAGGAGCATCACTCCTGCTTCCCCCCAGCCACCACAGGACACCTAGTGAGGGACCTGCAGGTGGGATGCACATCCTGGCCAGTCAACAGCAGAGTCCTCACCACAGCAAAGTGAGAGCCCTGCTGAACCCACAGCTCATTAACCCTCGAGTACAGCAGCTCTGAGCCTCCCCTCTGACCTCCCAGCCTGCTGCAAAGCTGCTCCTCAGGTAGAGACAGGCAGCCCACCCACAGCTGCCTTTGGCTTCACTCTGCCCTCCCTGGCAGCCCCAACACATTCCCCCAAAAGCAACAGCTCTGGCCATTCCTGTCACTCTGTACACCTGCACTGCCAGGCACTGTATTTACAGCCCCTCTGCAGTGAGATGGGCCCTCACTGGGATGGGGAGAGGCTCTGGAAAACGAGGATGAAAGGCAGCCACTTCCCTACCACTGAGCAGGGCTGGTCCCAGCCACCCCCTGCTCCCACACACCTGGCAGAAAGTCCCTTTCTGCTCCCCAAGAAGCACATTACAGAAAGAAACATTAAGTTTATAGGTACACAATAGCTGAAAAAAGTAAGCTTGATAGTCTCCTGGGAGGCTGACACCCAGCCAGACCCATCTATCACCTCCTCCTGTGCTCTAACCACCCTTTTCTCTCCCAGCAAATATTTTAATCCTATTTCTAGAGCCTCCCAAAGGCACAGCAGCTCTTTGACTTAACATGCTGACTATTTCCAGGCACTCCAGCCATTACTCTCCATCTGTTCCCTGCAGGGCATCTCCCAGCTGGGAGAACCCCTTGGGAACCCCAGAGCTCCCAACATCACCAGCACAGGCCATGACCTGCTCCCCCAGCAGACAAGCTCACTTTTTATTCCAGCCTACTTAAAACTAACACCTCCCTACAAACTTTTGTCAAGCCAAGAAACACTTAGAGAATTCTCTGCTCATCCTCTAAGGAAAGAAATAAAAATTCCAGAAGCCTGTCTGTTGTTAAAGTTTGAAAACACCTTAAAAAACTCTTGGGAGAGAAGCACATCCATACTGCTCCAGAATCCCAGCCACACTCCCACCATCCCCAGCTGTGGAGAGACTGGGAAGGGGTGATCCCCAACCCTCCAGGCAGCTCCCACCCCAACAGGGCTGTGCAGGGACCTCTGAGTGCCCCAGTGTTCTGGCAAAGCATCTCCTTCCCAGAGAGGTGCAGCCTGTCCCCATCCCAGGGCAGTTCTTCCCCATCTCCCAAAGTCACAGACTTCCAATCACACTTGCTGAAAATGAATGTCAGATGTGGGAGGACCTTATCAAATTAGAGAGCAATCACTGAGCCCCTGGCAATATTGGTTAATGATGTTTAACACAGGCTCTGGCTAATTAAAACCGAGCCTCTCTGCTCAGGCCCAGCTTCACTCCAACCAGAGTTCTGGAACCCCAAATAACACCAGTCCCGGCACAAAGAACGGGAACAGCCCCCTGTGCAGGGCTGGCACACGTGGCTTTCTGTGTTTGCCAGCTCCCAGGGCGTTGCTGGGGATGGAATGAAGTGTTTTGTTGTAAAGTCACAGCACAGGTTCTGTTACTGCCTCACTTCTCCAACAGCAGGAGCAACATTCCCAGGCCGAGTGGGAGACATTGAGGGAACACACGAGAACCCCCAAAGCCCCAGTTCTCTGCTGCTCCTCCACACGGGTGTTCCTGCCAAGGCAGACTGCTGCCACTTCATATCTTTGCATTTACACCCTCCTCAAGCTTCTCACCTCGGTTTTTTTGCCAGTGACAACAAAAAGAAACTGCAGCCAACATCCCGATTTTACGGCTTTGCTCGGGCTGCAAGGACGAGATTTCAGTGCAGCAAGAATAATACATATGTTATCACTTCCCCCTATTTTTCTCCTAGGAAAAGCACAAGAAGAGTCTTACTTCCCAAGGCAACAGTGTTATTTCCCAATTATTTATTTTTTTTTGCAAGGCTTTCTCAGTATTTGCTTTGCAATGAGGAGATTTGTTGCTCCTCTGCACTGCTCAGAAGTGGTGTGAGTTTTAATTAGCAGGTTTTCAGTCTTTTTTGACTCATTGTAATAACAGACAAGAAATCACAGTTAAATTAGTAAATCCTCTTCTAAATTGCTGTTGGGCAGAACCTAGAAAGTTTTTAATATGTGTAATTATGTTCAAGGATCTTGTCAATCACTACATTAATACAAAACTCAAACACACTGGCTGCTCCTGCCTTCTTGAGGGTAAATAAGCCTGATGGCTTCTTGTGAACAACCCACCAAATAAATACAAAACCCCCACTATGCTGTCCCAGAAATGTCCAAGCAGAAAAATTCCATGTTACTCAAATCCCCAGTTGAAAACAAATGGCTGATTCTTAGATGCCACAGAGAATAGACAAAAATATATGTTTATATATGTTTGTTGCTGCCCCTGGATAAATGTACAGTGTTATTCCACAGAGGGAAACTACCTTTCCTCTCACAAGGCTCAGAAAGGCAGCTAAGAAAAACAGAGAAGTATTAAAATGTATCTTAATATCTATATAAAGCAAAAAGCACTGCTGTAAATCCCTCAATATTCTGATGTGATTTTTTTCTACTAAAAGTCAGAATAGTCACAGATTAAACTTTCACCCTAAAATGCTGAGAGAGTTGAGGGAGGTATGTGCAGAGGTGCTGAGAGGAGAATGTTCCCTCTGCTCCTTGTGCTGGTCTGGGCAGATTCAGACCTGTGGGGAGGGCAGGACCCTTTTTGGGGAGCTCCAACCTCCATGGACAGAACAGGCTGAGCTGGTCAGGTCAGTGGACTCATGGGCTGCACAACTTCAGCTGCCTGGGAGGGAAACGACAAACTTGTAGGACTGCAAGTGCCAGCACTTTGTGCTCCCAGGAAAGGCTTTTTGCAGGGAAGAGGGTCTGGAGGCATTGGAAGGGGGAGTGATGGGCTTTCCTGCCTTCAAAAAAACTCTTCTCCCCCTCCCTTGAGGCTGCAAACAAGACTTGAGAAAACAGTCATCCAGCACCTCAGACTGACAACCAAGTGCTCGAATCTTGTCACAAGATAAGCCCCGAGTACTTCACAGCCAGGGGGGAAAATAATGCCATTAATCCAGCCCGGGGATGGAGATGCATCAGCTACACCCAAGGGAGGGCTCGACTGCACAGCTCCAGCCCCAGCAGATGGAAAAGCGGTTTGAGAAGGGCTTTGGCAGCAGGTCTCTCCTCTCTGTTCCATTTAGGAAAGCTCTGGATCACACAGGCACGACAACAAAGGGGCTCCTACCCCCGGGAAGCGCTAAAGGAGCGCAGGCTGCAGGGAGCAGGTTGGGTTTTTCTGCTTCCAGGAGCACTCGCAGGGGCAGCAGCCACACAGCCACACAGCCACCTCCAGAGCCAGCAGGGAAAGGCTCTGGAGCTGCCTCTGCACCCAGGGAGAGCTGGGAGAGCTCATTACTTCAGAGGGTGAAGTGACCCAGCCTGCACAGCGTGACACGATGCTCCCTCAAAAGGGGCAGCTCTTCAGCACAGGCTCTGTAGGTTTTACCTACTGCAAACCCCAGCTACAAATTTAATAGAGTTAATTCTTCCCTGAGTGACGTGGATTGAGGAACCAGGAAAACACAGAGTAAAGCATCGTCTTTCGTGAGGGAAGTTTGGACTTCAGAGGTTTGGATCTCGAATGGATTGCTTCACAAAAAGAAATCAGAGCTTTGTAACTGTTCATGTGAAACTGCAATACTGAGTCACCAGCCCTGAGGGGATTTAAAAGATGTGCAGATGTGGCACTTGGGGACGTGGTTTAGGGGTGGCCTTGGCAGCGTTGGGGGGAACGATTAGACTCGATGATCTTAAAGCTCTTTTCCAACCTGAACAATTCCATGATTTCCACCCCCAGCTGAAGTGAGCAGCAGGATAACAGGCAGGTTCCCTGCACATTACATACCTCAAGGATCCAAAGAACCCTGGAGCCGTTGCCAGGCTGTGCAGCAGAGCTGGCGTGTGTCGTGCAGTTGGCATCTCCTTTTGACACTGAAGGGAGAGGAGCAGCACTGTACTAGTTATCACTTGAGAAGGGCCCATAAAGAGCATATTGCTAAGAGGCTTCTTGTTAGTAGTAGAGAGCTGGAGATTGTATGATTCATCATCCCCTTTTTGGAAAGCTTGCAGAGCACAGAAACAGCACAAATGCAATTCCAGTGGCAACGAAACACTGTGCCTTTGCACACTGGCTTTGCTGGGCAGTCATAATCATCTCCATTTATTTTATTTAATCTTTTAAGTGCACAAATGTAAAATGGTTCTGGTAAGCACAGAGAGGATAAATGAGGTTAAAACAGTGGAATTGAGTCAGGCTTATGCTGGGGTTTTGTACCTTCAGCCCTCTGTCCTTTCTGCCAGAACCATTACTAAGCAATCAGCTTTAAACATTTCAGGCCTCAGTGACAGGGCTTGTGTGTAAAAAGTCTGCCTGCTTTTAGGGAAATCCAACTCTTCATTGTAAAAGAGCTGCACAGGGAAGACAAAATGCAATAAACACACCTCACTGTGGCATAATTGCACTGGAATTAGGAGGAAACCACGGGGTTTTTTTGGAAAGAGACTGATTTTTCTCAGAGCCCTTGAAAAACAGATGGGGCCTGACCTGCAAACCTGCCTGGATCCCAGGCAGCTCCAAATCCCAGATCTCTGGAGCAAGGGGTGTGAGATACAACTACACAGATAAATGAGGAGGTTAAAAGGGAAGGAGTGGCTGGAGCAGTGCTGGGAGCCACCAGCCCCACAGGCAGGAGGAGAGGGAACCCCCAGCTCCAGTTCTTCCTCTTCCTCAGCCCCATCCATTGCTCATGCAAAGGGGCAGCTGAGGCCCCCCACAAGTTTTTAAGCTCAGATACTTTAATTCATTTCATTTGCCATCTTAATGTAAATTTACAGCATGAAAACCAGGAGCAACTCAACAATAGGAAAGGAAAAGATGAAACAGAAGCCTGGAAACCTTGGCAGTCTCTTTGAAATGTCACAACTCTCTTGAACATCATCTTTGTTTTTGCAGGCAAATTACAAGTCCAGGTTCAGAAGTGTTTTTGTTCTGCCACTCTGCTGTGACAGTGTCTGCTGGCAGCCTCTAATTCATTCAGGAAAATCCACAACAGCAGTGAAGAGGAGGAAATGACAACAGCTCTGTGCAGCTCCTCTTCTCTCCCTGCCAGGCAGCAGCAAACACTGACTTCCAGTATAAAGGGGTTTTAGGACTTCCTAAGCTCTTCTTGACACTCCTCAGGCTCTTGTCTTTGCCTCCAGATTTTTCCTGCAGATGATCTGCAGCTGAATCACCACGAGGTCCCTGCTTCACCTCTCAGCTTGTTGTCTCACCTAAGAGACCTCTGTGCCTTAGCAGTCCAGATATAAAGGGCAAATGAGATGCACAATAATTAACACAGAAGATCTGGGCTGCTCCTGTAGCTGAGATTAATTCAGTACATTTTCAGAGCCCTCGGGGATATAGATTCTGGGACTCTGATCTATGGTTGTTATTCTTTTAAAGGAAAATAGATTTACCTAATTTACAATCAGTTCTGATGGTGGGAGGAGGAACTTAATTCTTTTTTTTTTTTTTTTGCTTTTGATAAATATACTGCAACTTTTCTATAATCCCTATTAATCTGATCTCCTAGGGAAAAATTTGCTGATCCATCATCCTGTGGCAGGCTTAATTCCCTTAGTGCCTCCAGGCAGGAGAAATGGATTTCCTCATACCAACCCCTTACGCCTCTAAAACCTCCTGGTGAAAACTCTCCAAGGAACTCAGCCCTTGTCCATGGGGAAAAAAAATGTGTCCGTAGAGGCCAGAGAAAAGGTGCTGTGGG
Source organism: Pachyramphus minor (assembly GCA_013397135.1). Lineage (NCBI taxonomy): Eukaryota > Metazoa > Chordata > Aves > Passeriformes > Tyrannidae > Pachyramphus > Pachyramphus minor. The sequence continues at coordinate 116,951 of VYXB01010508.1, forward strand.
GAATCAATGCACTGATTCCTAAAGAATTCCCATGGGAAAGCTGAAATCCTGCAGGGTCCTCCCTCGCCGGCTGCTGGTGCAGACACAGACACCATTCAACCCTCCCCTATTCAGAAGCAACAAGGGAAAGAACATCTGTTGAAAAATAAATGCGGGGCTAATGATATGTGATTGAGGATTTGAAACCGCTGGGTTTAGCTTGGCATTAAAAAGATCTGATGAATCAAAGGTTTGTGCTCAGCATTTTGGTCTAAAGGAGGAGCAGAGCGTTGACCTGCAGAGGTGGAGCCCCGAGGTGCGGCGGTGCCACCGTGTCCTGCTGGGAAGCTGTGCTTCCGTCGGCATCCGGGCACATGGAATGGGACCAGCCATTCATTTCAGCAAGAAAGTCTCTATTCTTCCCCTCCAGGATGAGCAGGAGCAGGTGAACATCGAGGCTCTTTTCATTATCCAGTTTATTCGGGCTCACTCTGCTGGGGAAGATCCAAGAGCACGTTGTGGTGACACATCTGAGGACGCGGCATCAAAGGGCCGGCGAACGGCCTCTGGAAGGCAGGTGGATCCCACAGGAGCACTCCTGGGTTCTGCTGGGCTCTGATCCCACATCCCCACAATGATGTCATTGGCAGAGAATCACAAGAAAACCCTGACAGAATTGTTTTTCATCTGCTGCATTAAAAAAGTGAACGGAACCCGCGGGGATGTTTGAAAGGGGCCGTAAATAGAGGGAGGGTGAAGCTGCAGCGAGAGATTTGTGGGTTGGACACCCCCCTCCAGGAAATTCTGTGTTTAAAGAACTATATGGAGACATAAAAGGAAGATGGACTCAGTTCTGGTGGCTGCCAAGAGAGCCATAAATGCCCCAAATACACGTATTTGCTGGAGTGATGGGATTGCTTTCAGTGCCACCCTCCTGAGCAGGGCAGGACACTGCTTTGTGCCCGTGGGTGCTGTGCCCAGGGGCTCCTGCGCTGGGAAGAGTAGAAACAGCAGAAAAGTGGCTCTTTGGGGCTGTGAGGAGCCCCCAGTGTGCAGCCAGGAAGGCTTGGGGGGAGCAGTGTGGGGAAAAGCAAATAGAGCTGCTCCTCCTGTGGCATCGTCCGCTCCAAACCCGAGGGCTGCTGCACGAGCAAGGGGAGAGAGAGCAATGTGCAATCAGAGGAGAAGCTGTTTTTCACACTTATTGCCCTTGAATTGGCAGAGTGAGACATCATGTTTTATATTAACTTCATAATAATTACAGTTATTACTGAATTCATGTATACCAAAGAGGTTACAGCTCCCTAGGAAAGCTCATAATATTATTAATGGATGTGCCAGTCCATTGGCAGGATCGTGTAACAAGCTAATTCAAACATTTTGATATTAAGCAGCATACCTCCAAAAATGCATGGACTTGTGCCTGGTCTCTGGGAGCAATGGCAGTGACACACATCTGGCACACAAGGAATCATCCTTTGGAACAGAAATACTTTACAAAGCACTGGTAGCACAACCCAAGAACAGTAATAAGTGCTGCTTTTATTTAAAGCAGTGAAAATAAATCTAAAGTTATTTTCATATAGAGGAGTGCCATGAGAAATTAAGGAATTGCAGCTAGCTGTGGAAAACCAATGGAAAGTAAGATTTTGTGTGTAGGAGAAAGTAAGGAACTCACCCATCCTTTCCACAAGATTAATTGTGGAGATTTAATTTCTCTGGGCATGTGCTCACATGGGCAAACAAACTTTTCCATCAGATTAGGAATGGTGACCCTTCTCCAGAGCAGCTGCTGTTGTTGCTTAAAGATCAGGAGAGTGGCTAAAGAAGTCAGAAAAGGTCAACTTTGCACCAGCAGGTTGGGGGGAAGGACTGCAGGAGATTCCTGACACAAGGAAAAACGTTTGTGATGAGGATGGTCAAAGGTTGGGGCAGCTCCACCTCATCCCATCTGCCCTGCATGGATAGTGGAGCAGGAATGTGTGGTGTCAAAAGGACATAAACTCAGATTGGGCCTATAACCTCACATTGATTTTTACTGTAAATCTAATACTTGCAGGCTGCCATCAAACCAATTGCTGCACATAAAACCCAACCTACATGACGGGACTAAAATCAGACAGCAGGTCTATTCCAGGACTGTTGCAATTTCCTCCCTAATGTCAGGCTATAGCAACACAAACATCTTTCAAAAAAATTAAATTGCTATTAAACTTTCTGCCCATCTTTGTAAATTAACCTCTCTTTCATCTCAGCTTTTGATTTAGCAGGAAATAATTTTTGGAGCCGTTTCCAGACTCCTTCCATTAAGCATTTGGGCTGTGGTCAATAAGCCTGAGTTAATTACCTGCCTAAACAGATCATGCTGCTGTGCAAACTAGTGCCTAATCTGGACTGCAAATACTGGTTTTCTTTCTTCTTAAAGGTGAAGTTGAACCCCCCAGAACAGCCCCTGTGGAAGCTCCAACTATAATTTGCATTTCATTTCTCCAGTGCAGAGCTTGGGACTGGGAGCCCTTGGCCATAAGGACTTGGGAGAGCAGCTGAGAACATCCCAGATGCTGAATTTGCTGTAACCTGGAGAACCTTTGCATCCCACAGACTTGGGGGGGTGGGGGGAGCCGTGCCACAGGCTGTGGTCAGCACTAGAACTAACCCTGCAGCTTCAGCAAGATGTTTTCCAAAAAAATATAACATTTCTTGGGAAAACTAGGGCGACACATCCTGCTCCTGCCCTCTCTGTGACCCTGCAAGTGATGCCAAGCAGGTACAGTGTTAGTGGGGTGACTCTCTGGCCACCAGCAGGTGCCAGGTCCCCAGGTCACCCCTCAGAAGATCAGTGCTGACTCCTGCAGCCCCAGAGGAGGCTCCTTCCCCACAGCACTCTGCAGCCAAAAACACAAACTCAGACACTGGGAACAGCCACTGCAACCTGCAGTGCCTGGGCCACCTGAGCCTGATCCCAGAAAGCCCTGAGCTGGAAGCAGCTGGAAATGAACACCTGGACACTGGGACATGTTGTTCCCACAGCCCAAGTGCTGCCAAGCTCAGGCACATCAGCAGCAGTTGGGTAAATGTGACCTGAAGCAGAAGCTCCACCAGCTGCAGTGCCCAGTGTGAGACAGCAGTGACACTTCAGGCCATCATTACCTTGACAGGTGAAGCAAAGGTGGCCTGAAGCTCCCACAGCAAACATCAGGAATCCAGCACCTTGGAACAAAGAAACTCCTTTGGGAACCTGCATCCTGCAACCCTCACCTCTCTGACAGGCTGCATGAGAGCTGGTACTGCTGGGCCAACTTCCTCTAGTGTTAACCAGTCATTTGCTCCAGATTTACACCTGAACCTTTGCTTTCATGTTCTTACATCCACACAAACCCCCAGCCCATGTGCTCAGCCTGTGCAGTCAAGGGGGGAAAGCAGCACCAAAGACTCTTTTTTTCTTTTTAAAGTGTGTTTTTTCACGTGAAGGTCCTGCCCCCAACCAGACAAGGCTGTGTCCAAGCCAGGTGAACCCTCATTTATCCATTATCAACAAAACCCTAATTGAGAGATCAATTGGGAACCTGCCTCTTCACGCACGATTTGGAGAGCTGACAGAGGCACCTGTAGGGGCTGGAAAATAAGTTCTGCCTCATTACAAAAGAAATTGCACCTAAATGAAAAACAACATATAATAAGAGCTCTAAAATGCCTGCAAAATGCTGCCAAGCAGACAGGTAATCCAGTGATGTATAGCACACACCATGCCTTTGACAAGGGTCACCCTTAATTATTCAGCTATTGAAGGAGCTGAGCTCACTTCTCCAAAGGATTAAATGTTTTTTATTATGATGTGTAAACTCCAGGGCAGAGAATTAGCTGGTCAGACCCTAAGAATTGCACCTCTTTGATAGATTAGAACCTAAATAATCATATGTGCAGCAGAGCAGAGGCACATTTTTCTGCTAATACTTCTGAAAAGGTTTCTAAGTCAGGATACCCTTCAAACATTCCCCTCCCCTTCTGTTTGGCTGTGGCTGTTTGTAAAAATTTAATGGCCTAAACTGCAAAATATTTAATAAATCTGGGGAAGGCTGGGTTAGCACAACTCCAGCTCTGCAGAGGGAAGGCACTGCAGCACAGCAGAGCCCCCCTGGTCCCTCACTTCAATAAACCCCCCAATAAACCCCACAAGTTTATCATCCTCACCAAGAGGGATGAGAAATAGATGGTTTGGTGTGGGGAGTTTTGTCTTCTTTCGCTGAAAAATACACACTTTATAATTACTTATGTAATTACTTATATATTACTCGAAGGTTGGACTTGATGGAGGTCATTTCCAACTTTAATGCTCTGTGGTTCTCTATTTCCACAAGTAAATTTGATCTCATCCCATCTACTTTTTATTATTATTATTATTATTATTATTTATTATTAATGTTTTTTAAAGCATTTACTCCAGCTGTGTGCACACAGAAGCAAGTCCAGCTGCCCAGGACATGTGGCCAATGTGGATTTATGCCCTTGTTTTGGTGGAGTGCCTTGGTTTGGGCCTGGTGCTGAGCAAGAGGAGAAAGGCTCTTCCCTCTTGCCGCAGTCTTTCATAAACCTGAGGGAATACAGCCAACCCTGTGCCACTTTCTGGGCTGCAAAGTGNCAAGTGATGCCAAGCAGGTACAGCATTGGTGGGGTGATTCTCTGGCCACCAGCAGGTGCCAGGTCCCCGGGTCACCCCTCAGAAGACCAGTGCTGGCTCCTGCAGGCCCAGAGGAGGCTCCTTCCCCACAGCACTCTGCAGCCAAAAACACAAACTCAGACACTGGGAACAGCCACTGCAACCTGCAGTGCCTGGGCCAGCTGAGCCTGATCCCAGAAAGCCCTGAGCTGGAGCAGCTGGAAATGAGCACCTGGACACTGGGACATGTTGTTCCCACAGCCCAAGTGCTGCCAAGCTCAGGCACATCAGCAGCAGTTGGGTAAATGTGACCTGAAGCAGAAGCTCCACCAACTGCAGTGCCCAGTGTGAGACAGCAGTGACACTTCAGGGCATCATTCCTTGACAGGTGAAGCAAAGGTGGCCTGAAGCTCCCACAGCAAACATCAGGAATCCAGCACCTTGGAACAAAGAAACAGGCTCCTTTTGGAACCTGCATCCTGCAACCCGTACCTCTCTGACAGGCTGCATGAGAGCTGGTACTGCTGGGCCAACTTCCTCTAGTGTTAACCAGTCATTTGCTCCAGATTTACACCTGAACCTTTGCTTTCATGTTCTTACATCCACACAAACCCCCAGCCCATGTGCTCAGCCTGTGCAGTCAAGGGGGGAAAGCAGCACCAAAGACTCTTTTTTTCTTTTTAAAGTGTGTTTTTTCACGTGAAGGTCCTGCCCCCAACCAGACAAGGCTGTGTCCAAGCCAGGTGAACCCTCATTTATCCATTATCAACAAAACCCTAATTGAGAGATCAATTGGGAACCTGCCTCTTCACGCACGATTTGGAGAGCTGACAGAGGCACCTGTAGGGGCTGGAAAATAAGTTCTGCCTCATTACAAAAGAAATTGCACCTAAATGAAAAACAACATATAATAAGAGCTCTAAAATGCCTGCAAAATGCTGCCAAGCAGACAGGTAATCCAGTGATGTATAGCACACACCATGCCTTTGACAAGGGTCACCCTTAATTATTCAGCTATTGAAGGAGCTGAGCTCACTTCTCCAAAGGATTAAATGTTTTTTATTATGATGTGTAAACTCCAGGGCAGAGAATTAGCTGGTCAGACCCTAAGAATTGCACCTCTTTGATAGATTAGAACCTAAATAATCATATGTGCAGCAGAGCAGAGGCACATTTTTCTGCTAATACTTCTGAAAAGGTTTCTAAGTCAGGATACCCTTCAAACATTCCCCTCCCCTTCTGTTTGGCTGTGGCTGTTTGTAAAAATTTAATGGCCTAAACTGCAAAATATTTAATAAATCTGGGGAAGGCTGGGTTAGCACAACTCCAGCTCTGCAGAGGGAAGGCACTGCAGCACAGCAGAGCCCCCCTGGTCCCTCACTTCAATAAACCCCCCAATAAACCCCACAAGTTTATCATCCTCACCAAGAGGGATGAGAAATAGATGGTTTGGTGTGGGGAGTTTTGTCTTCTTTCGCTGAAAAATACACACTTTATAATTACTTATGTAATTACTTATATATTACTCGAAGGTTGGACTTGATGGAGGTCATTTCCAACTTTAATGCTCTGTGGTTCTCTATTTCCACAAGTAAATTTGATCTCATCCCATCTACTTTTTATTATTATTATTATTATTATTATTTATTATTAATGTTTTTTAAAGCATTTACTCCAGCTGTGTGCACACAGAAGCAAGTCCAGCTGCCCAGGACATGTGGCCAATGTGGATTTATGCCCTTGTTTTGGTGGAGTGCCTTGGTTTGGGCCTGGTGCTGAGCAAGAGGAGAAAGGCTCTTCCCTCTTGCCGCAGTCTTTCATAAACCTGAGGGAATACAGCCAACCCTGTGCCACTTTCTGGGCTGCAAAGTGAGATGAGGATAATAAAAGACATCCTGGAAACAGACAATAATGGTAAAATGATGTTTGGACACGGAGGCCACGTATGGTTGATGGGAAAAAATGAACCAAGCAGATGATGGAGGAGGTGCTGGAAAAGTTGTCTCAATCAGCTGATTAGGCTCCCATTCAGCAGATCCCTGACAAATGTGATGGATTTCGTGGAATAAATCCCTGGCTGTCTGGGTTTATCTCCACACTTCTCCACTTACTTTCCTTTGGGATCACATGATCTTCTTCTCTCCTTTTCCCCCTTTCTGAGGGCTGTTTCCATCATGTCCTGCCAGTGCAAGGTTGGCAGATGAGGATAGGAAGTTTTGAGGTCAGCTGGCCATGGAGGAGCAGAGGATGGGCAGCTTGGATCAGGTCACCCTGCAGCTGCTTTGTGGGAGATGCTGGGGGTCCTCCCAGGGGATGGTGGTCACAGGTACCCCCATTGTTGCCAGCACAGGGTCACCCACGGGTTCTGTGACATGCTGGGGTGCCCAACCATCCTCTTTCCCTCTTGAATTTTCCCTCTTGAATTTTCCCTCTCCCCTTCCCAGCAGCTGCATCCTCACCCACCCCAGAGTGTGGTACCCACTCCTGCAGCCCCCCCAGCCCCTCCACTGCTCCCCAGTGCCCCTGCCCAGGCTCTGCTGGGGCACAGACACCTGAAACCAGTGCCTGGAGAGGTTTTCCCTCCCCTCAGCCCTTCCTGAGGATCTGCTGGCGTGCTGGTGGTGTTGGCACCCGTGCCAACCCACTGCAGAACAACGCCTCAATGCAAGATTAATGAACAGAGGGGAACATTGTCTGCAATTAAAAACAAAAGGTACAAGATGCTACTGTTGCAGGCAGGAGCACCACTAGCTGCATTGAGATCCATATTATTTAATAATGCACATTAAATTGTGACAGACATTTTTAAAAGCTGACTGTGCTCCACGTAGACTGATGTAAATCTATCACCAATTCAGGATAATCCTCCAGCTCGTTCCTTTTATTCAGTTCCTGCATTTCTGTGTAATCTCAACGCACTCAGCAAAGTGCCAGTTTGTGCCACAGCATCCCCAACATCCTGAGGTTCACTTCTGCTTTCATAACACTTAGGAAAAGCTTAGAAAACCGAGGGAAAGGCAAAGCCTAAGACAGAGAGGTCACACCAAGGCCAACGGGGCACTGGGGCATCGTGTCGGAAACGAAGCGGCACAAACACCCTGTTCCAGCTCAGCAGACCTGGGGTGATGGATTTCTCATGAGCTAAACCAAAGGAATAGGGAAATATTTTGAATCAACCTGAAAAATCCTGCGTTTTCTTTCAAAACTGAACACCCCCTAATATTTGTTTCTAATTTTGGTATTTTGTTGATTCTTAATCTTAGCAAAATACTGGTTCGGTTTTTTCAGGGGTTGGTATTATTTCCAAAGTAAATCTTATTAATATTCAAAAAGCACTGTTTCAGACCTTAAAATGTAGATGTTGCATTTAATAAACATCGATAGCAAATGTTTTGATTCCGTGAGAAATGTTCTCGGGGAGGTTTTATGTGCTGAAACCCTTTGACAAATGCAACACGAATTCACAAACGCTGTCAGCTGATCCAAACCTGCTTTTTTTTTTTTTCCCCACCAAATGAAACATTCAGCTGCAATGTTTTCCCCAACTCGAACGTCTGTCCTGTGCCTAGGGGTGAATTTCGCTCGTTGTGAATAACAATGCGGCGCAGACAAGATCAATAAATCTCATATTTCATTTTATTCACTGTCGTGTTCCAAGCGAACCTGGCTCACAGCTGTGGCTTCGCCGCCCAGCACTCACAATGTATCTTTAATGCTGCTGGAACAAGGAGCAAATTGCCTTTTAAATCCTGGTTATACCCCAAATTTGATGGCGAGCCCAGAGTGTGTAGAGGGGGGTGGGAATATGGGCTCGGTCCCTGTGGGACAGACACTGGGAGCTCTGTCACCCCTTGGCACGGGCACAGCTCCCTGTGCTCCCATGGCATTGACTCCAGCAGCTCCCCTTCCCCTCCCAGCTGAGCCAGGACAGGAATAACAGAGCTGTGTCCTGGTGATTTATCCTCAGGGACAGCCCAAGCAGCTCCCAGGGGACAGGACACCTGGTAGGGGACATCGCTCCCACTGCCATGTGCTGGGGCTGGCAGAGGGAAGGGGGCACTCCAGACCCCCTGGGCCCTGATCACAGGATCATTAAGGCTGGAAAAGCCCTCCAAGATCATCAAGTCCAACTTTGACCAATCCCCCCATATCCACTAAACCATGTTGTGAAATGCCACTTCAGCTCATTTTTTGAACATTTCCAGGGATGGCACCGTTCCCTGTGGAGCCTGTTCCAGTGCCTGACCACTCTTTCAGTGAAGAACTTTTTCCTGATACCCAACCTGAAGCTGTTCTGGTGCAACCTGAGACCGTTTCCTCTTGTCCTGTCTCTTGTTACCCGGGAGAGGAGACCAATCCCCACCTCACCACAACCTCCTTTCAGGCAGCTGGAGAGAGAGAGAGCTGTAGATTGTGGTGGCCACCTGAAAGATCCCATTCTCACAATGTGACAGTTTATTTTTTCACACCCCAGCTGCAAACCCCAGCACATGTCAGTGGTGCACCAGTAACCCCGCTGCTGGGAACAGCTGCTGTGTCAGGAAGAGGAATTCCTGCCCAAGCTCAAATACTGAAATTCCTTGGGAGCACCCTAATCCCATCCCTGCTCCCTGCTGTATTCCTTGCTCTCTGCCCATGCTCCCAGCAATCCCACTTCCCACTTCTGCTGGAGCATCAGAACATCTTGTAGTGAGCTGGTCTCTCAGACTTGCTGCCTTTCCAGGGCTGCAGGAAGACAAGAGTTGTGTCAAACTGAAGTGAATTTAAGTCAAACCACAATGGATAATAATGGAGAAGGATCCTGGAGGTTCCACTTGCACGGGTCTGGGCAGTGAAGGGGTTTGCTCCACGCTGTGTTTTGTGGGATGAAGCTGCTCCACCTCCCCAGGCTGCACCAGCTAGAAATGGGTTAAAAACAAAATGTGGGACCACCAGCTTGTGCCACCAACTGTGCCCCTTTCCAGTCTCCCACTCCATTCCTCTGCTGCCTTGGCTGCTCCCTGGCATCCTACCCAGAACAATTACAGCTTTTTTTATTTATTTTAATATGAACAACAAAGGGATTTCACAAATCAGTGGATTTGGCATTTCTTATTTAGAAAACACTTCAGAACAAACAGATGCGAGCGGGGGAGTTTCTCAGAGGTTACAACAATAACAATAACAGGGTCAGAAGGGAATTTATGCCCTTACCTTGCAGAGCTAAGCCCAGCAGGGACATGCTGGTGGCTCAGGGACTGCTGGGAGCAGCTCACCAAGGGACACAATCCCCCCACTCTGTGCCTGTGCAGTGGGAACATGTTCATAGAGTTCTAGAATCATTAAAGTTGAAAAAGACCTACAAAATTATCAAGTCCAGCCTTTGACTGAATCCCACCACTCCCACTACAGCATATCATGAAGGGAGGGGTTGCCAGAGGCCAAAGCATTGAACTGCCTCATCTGGACAAGGGTATGGCTGCCCCAACACCTGCCTTTGGTAATTAAAAACCAACCAAACCTACAGAAACCCCACGGAACAATCCTCACGTTATTTTCCTTTGTTTTTTCTGTAGTACCTCCATCTCCCCACCTCCTTTCCTCTCTTCAAACTGCTTCCCTTCCCCTCATCACAGCTGTAAACATAAATCACAGAGCCAATATTTACATTGCAAATGAAGAATTACTACATCTGGGATGAGTTTACCCCCTTTCTGCTCTCTCCTTGATTGTTTTTCCCTCTGTGAGCCGTGATGGGGGGTTCAGGTGCAGAGGCTGGGCACAGCATCCAGCCAAGGATGCCAAACACCAATATTTGCTTCACCACAGAAAGGTTTTAGGATGATGCAATGCTGAGAGAGAACGCTGAGGAGCTGGGAATCTGTTGGCCCTGTTACAAAAATGTTTGGGTTATTAGCTCCTGAAAGGAGAGATCAATCCACCAGAGTTGAAATAACTCGCTGGAATGAAATAATTGTGGGTTTGTTTTTTACATGCTCTGCTCTGCATTTGATGACTAATTATCAGCATCTAATAAGGGGAAAGTTATCTTTAAATCATGGAAAGGTTAAAAGCTCTGCTTTTACGTGGTGCTGAGCTGCCCACACGAGAAGGAGAAACACTTTTTTATTGCCGTGTTTATCTGTTTTTATCCACGTTGAGCAGAAAATACTCCGCTTTAAAAATACACTGTGGCTTCTTTGATTTCCTAAATAGATTTATAATTATCTCAAAATTGAACACACTCAGCTTCTGCCCAAGTAATTGCCAGGCACTGTCCTTCGCAGGAAGTGCAGATTTTCACTGGGCTCTTCGGATGCAGGAAATGAGGGGGAATGAGATAAATCAGTGCAGCTTTCTGTGTAGCTGTGGGGGTGAGGACACACACACACACAGAGTCAAGCACTGACAATACAGGGCTGGGTATTTTTTTTCCCTGACCTGACTCCAGGAAAAATTGAAGACTGAGCTGGACAAAGCTGGAGCAAAGACTGTGGAGCCAAAGTGTGACTCCTCAGGGTGTTCCTGCGTTGGCTTTTCTCTCTGAGATCATCTGGAAGCACCACAAGGTCCTGGTCCCACAGCTTGTCTTTTCCTGAGAACTGGCTATCCCAAGAACCATTAATGAAACTTCTTGCACTTTGCTGAAAACCTTTTTTATACTTTTAATAATGTCCTTGAACAAGTAAGAACCTCTTAATAAACCTTTGCCTCAAAGAGGTTTATTACTGATACACACAAAGAGAAGCACAAGGGAGGAAGAAACAACAGAAATTTATTGGGCATCATCTTAAAATTCTTCCCCCAGTGGCCACCCCAGGTTCCCAAAAATTTATCCTTCTTAGAGCTGTAATTTGTGCAAACCTCCCCTGCAGTCCAGGGACACACAGGCTGCTCCAGAGTATCCTTCAAGGAATAAACCCAAAGACTCAGGTTCCCAAGGAGCCTCTGGCCACTGGTGAGACCAAGAGCAAAGGGAATCTGATGGAAACAGTGGGATGCTAAAGCTGACAGGGTAAATCTGAGCCAATCCCTACAGTGTGAGCACATCCCAAACCTCTGCTGGCATCCAGACCTTGACCCATCACACAAACACAGGGGCCAGTTGGGATATTGAAATTTTCTGTTCACACCAGCAAAAGAGCAGGAAAAAAAATGAAGAGCTGGGGAGGAGAATCCAAAATTGTTCCTGGGTAATTGTGACCCCTGAGTGGGAAGGGAAGAGCTGAGAAGAATTCCTGGAAGAATTCCCCCCCCCAGTGTCACAGCCCAGGTTAACCTGATGTCTCTGTGCTTTCCTGAACTTTTCCCAGATAAGTTGTTTTGCAGTCTAAGGTTTAATCCTCCAGTGCACAGGGCTCAAAGCCAGCTGCTTGCATGGCAGGTTTAGGAATAGTTTGGATGATTTTTGTAACTGAGGAGAAGGTTGTTAACTTGCCTTCAAAAGAAAAAAAGTAAAATAACTATAAGGTAGAGTAAAATAGCATAAGCATTCTTTAATTCTGCAAAATCCAGGGAATTAAAGTTCCTCTGTTCAAATGGCACTCAGTGCTGTTAAATTAAACAAGCTGACTAAAGGGAAGGTTTTCTGAGAATGAAAGTAAAGAATTGTGTCTACAAGAAATGAGTTTAGGCTCTTGCAGAGCGTTTCAGTGTCACCCTTCAGCAGTGACATTTCTGGAGCCAGGAATCAGCCAGCAGAGATGGCAACAGCTCATTTGTGGCTTGTTAGAGTTTACACTTGTTTATTGTCATGGAAGTAGACCAGACACTGATCTAAGAAATTGGGAGGGAAATGGTTTGAGCCAACAGGGTGTCTTGTCAAGGAAATCATTTAACTCTGGTCTTTGTGCCCCAAAGTGCAGAGATAACCCCTTGTGGGAGGACTGGCACTGCTGAGGGTGAGGTGGAGTCAGCAGCTCCTCCAGCACAGACCCACTTTAGTGTTAATTTAAACCTCACACTGGACATCTAAGTGCCTTTTATCACAGAATATTTTAAAAGGAACAACATTTTCTGACATGAATGTCTCCACTAATGACAAAGACCAGAGGCAGCTTGTGGCCAAAGAATAAATGTTTTTTGAAAGCTTAGCAACAGCTCAGGCTCTGAATGTCATCATCCTCCTGGGAAGGCTGGGGCTGTATTGTCAGGATTAGGTGAAATTATCCCGAGCCCTGTTTGCAATATTTTATAGCTGTGCCTCTTATTTTTCTGTTTGAAGGTCAGATGAGAATCCTCCATCCCTGCTTTTGTTCCTGAAGAGAGGCTATGATTAAAAGTCAGGAAGCGCTAATTAAAATTATTTATTCTTAATAGTGCTTTTTGTTGTTGTTGTTATTATGGTACTGGTGAAAACTCCTGGAATTTAACTCAGTGCAGAGAAAAAAGGTTTATTTTGTAGCCTAGGGTAGGGCTGTCAGCAGTATTGATCGGTCCATGGGCCAAATTCTCTTCTTATCTGCTCTGACACTCCCCTGCAATAGCTGCAAATTCCATATCTGGATTTCCATGGAAGTGAGTTAAAGCAGGTGCTGCTCCAATGGAGAGAGTTGATCCTGTAACATGAGTCATCCCTGTAAAATGCTATTTTTATAAAACCATTTTGCCTGTGCACCAAACATCAAATCAGCACAGAGCACCAGGAACCAGCCCTGTCCTGGGTGGGCTCTCCCCCACCCCCCTGGGCAGAGGTGGCACAGGGAGGGCACAGCACAGCTCTTGCACATTGTGTGTAGACTCAAGCAGACATAATTCAGCTCATATTTTCAAGCTTTTTCTTACAATTATGAGGGCAAGAAACAAGATTTAAGTGAGAGCTGGGAGCCTGAGCTCCCTCTGTGCTCTCTGTTTCCGATTGCTTTGAAATCCTGGGAGACTCTGGGGCTCAGTGCCTCTATACAACTCAACCATGGGGACCTTAATGGGAGGCCCTGGTGGTCTCTGCAGAGTTCTGAGCCTTCAGCATTCCTGTTGTTACTGCTGCTGCTTTGGTTGACATTGGTGACACCAGAGATTATCAGCTGCACTGCTGTTCCTTGGAATCACCTGGACACAATCCCGTGCTCTGGGATGACCCTGCTCGAGCAGGGAGGTGGGACCAGATGACCTCACCACTGGTAGCTTCCAACCTGACCCATCCTGTGATTTTGTACCATTTTTCTGCTCTCCAAGCTGCACATAAATGCCTTGCCAGATTTGTTGTGACACTGTATGTCTGTGTGCTGACAGAGATGTTACAGGAGTGTGATCCCAGATCTGGTCCAGCCCCTTCGGCAGTCAGGGGCTCAGACACATGATGCATACATTGGTTTAGACAACATTCCAGCACTAATTAAAACCTAAAGTACTGTTTCTGTCATTATTTCATCTTGTTGCTTAGAACTGTAAATGTTTGTTTTCCCTAGGAGCAGTTTGTTTTTCCAGACCAGGTTCTCCTGCAGGATCCCCCCCTGGGCTGGAGGCAAGAAAAACACCTCCACAGCATACAAAGCCCTGGCCTCACCCTGTGAACCACCAGGAATTTTAAAGGAACATTTTCCATGGGTTCATTTGGACTGGATTAATTAGTAAACAATCATAACCATCTTTCCTCACTGTGAAGGAAGGGCTGTAGTTGATTCCACTCAGCTGCCTGAAGAGCCCTGGAGCAGAAAAACTCCACATCAGCAGCAGGTCCCAACACCACGTGACAACTTTTGTTATCAGCTGGGTCTAAAATCCACATTTTAATAGGGGCTGGGATCCTACAGAGTCAGCCCCTGGCTACAGCCCAGCAGAGCACTTAGTGCCTGTTTACTCCATGCACATTAGCAGCCCCTTGACTTGCTGGGCCTTTAGGATTTTCGCTTCAAACACGGGCTTAAATAGTTCTGAACTCTCCAAAGAGTCAGCACCTTGCCAGGCTGAGTGCTCAGGGTCAGCCCTGCCTGGTCCCAGGGCACAGCCCTGCTCCATGTCCTCGTGCCATGGGCCAAGTCACCCCCCAGCCATTCCCACAAAAATCAGCTCCCAGTAGGGGCTCCTGAAAATAAGCAATCACAGGAACTCAGCCAGTAGATTTACCCATACCTTTCCCTGCATGTTGGAGTGCTTTAGATGATTTATCTGCTCAGGAAAGGATTATTTTTGAGCCTCCCTTTGCCAAAAAAAACCCCGTAAGCTTTGTCAGATGGAAATCAGAATCTATTCTTCAGATCAGCAGCCTGGATCATGGCTCAGGTGGAAAGGAGGTCACATAAAATGCAGACCTTTCATGAATATTTGTCCTGCTTTTCATTAAGCTTTACACCTGAGGGGCTGATCCTGAGCCTGCCAAGTGCCTGCACACAGTGCTGCTGTTTCCAGCCCCTTACACAGCCAGGGAATAAACTACAGTCTTATTTTGATCTGTAATATATAGATAATGTATTAATTTCTTTCTGCTGGTGTTTGGAATGGCAATCAATGAATCCTCAGATCCAAATTCCTGGTTATGTGTGTCACTCTCCACCCCGTTCCTCAGCTTCCTCAGGAAGGTTGTGTCTCAAGAGATAAATTGTTGTGGGCAGAACGTTCTTCAACACTTTGAAAACTGAGAAAAAGAGGAATTTTATCTGCCATCAGCAGAAATAAAGAACTGCTTCTCTTGCTCTGAGCAACTGGACAGTGTCTGCAAACTCAGAGTTCTCCAAATAAGCAGTGGCATAAAATTGAGCTGTTTCATCAGTACCAAAGCCATCATTTGGATTGAACTCTATTCGAATGCTATTACATGGATTTATTGTTTGCCATTCAAACATTTGCTGTGTTCCTATTTAAGCTGGTTGCATTATGTCCTGCTTCATCATTCCAGATCTTGCTACTTTTTGCATGCTATTCCTTGTACACAGTGTTAGGAAATACATTATCTGAGCATTCAGCCACGACCATAAAGGTTATCTTATCTAATTGAAAAGAGGAGCCAGCGTAACTCATTCCTGGGGGAACAATAGGAATTTTCATTCCAGGAGGCTTCCTGGCCAGCAACATGAGCACAGGGATTTTGAAAACCCAGGTTCTTTTGATTTGCCAGCTTCTCACCTCACACAAAATCAGGATTACTGATCAGCTTGACCCCGAATTTTGCCACGAGCAAAACGAGTCGTATTCAACAAAATGTGCCAATATGTCCTGATTAACCTCCCCCCTCCCTGAAACAGAAGTGAAATGGTTCAACACCAATAAAGTTTGCTACTCTGGTGACATGACACATTTTCCTAGGAGACAGCAAAAGCCAAACAGTTGTATCTTTTTACACTAAAAGCAAGAGCACGTCCTGCTCGGCGAGATGTTTGCATAAATATCCCTTTTGAGCTCCTTGAGAGGCTTAGATGAGAGATTTTCCATTCATGAAGAGCTTCCTTTAGCCCTGGACTATCCAAAAATATGAACTGAATTTACTTTCAAGCTATCAGCTACTGCTGCTGCTGGGAGCAAGTTTAAATTAATGCATTAACAAAAGCTTCCTTTCTCTATCAAAGGTCTGTACTGAGGATTAAGATCTGAATTCCAGGTTAGCCCTTAATGACACACACATGCACATTCCCTTTAGCTGGAAGACTACATCCTCCTAGAGCAAGGCAGAAATAATGATCTTACTGGATTCAATATTAAAAAAAGAAATTAAGATTAAGCTTGAATTCTGTTATAGAATTTGTCTTCAGGTAAAGTTATTTTTAATCTGTTCCAAGATAAAAGAATAAATTTATTTCTGCCTATTAGAATTCTCATGTAGAGAGAGGGGGGTGGTGTGATAAATTGGTTTGGGGCTAAATCCACCTCTGCTTGGGTTTCTTTTCCTCAGCAATGAGTTGGGACCATTCCCTGCTGGTGAGGGGCTCCTCCTCCTCCAAACCCCCCAGATCCTTCCAGCCAAAAGCCTCAAGCCTTGGGTAGAGGAGATCTCATCACTTTTGATACAGCCACCTACCCTATAAATATATATACAGGTATATACACTTCTCTACCTGGTGGCTGAACACTGACAATCTCACTGCCCACATATCTAATAATAATAATAAAAAGGAATGATGATAGTACAGGACTCATTCCCCAGACAATAGCTGGGCAGGCTGTATATGGTTTTATGGCTCTTGACTTGATTTAAAATGCAGTCTTAAAAATGAAAGAACAGCTCCTTAAATTTGCAGTAAATGTATAGTTTCCCAGACCTGATTTACTGGTTATGAGCCACCAAAATACTGCAATTCCTGTTTATTGTGCTGTTGACTGTGGCAGCAAAACCCTCAGCGTCACTGGAGCTCTGGTAACCATCCCAAACCTGATAATTTAACATTAATCATTTATTTCGGGTTGGTTTGGGTTTTGTTGGGTTCTAATTTTTTTGCTATTCTTTAATTGGTCTCTCAACTTCCAGCAGATAATGCTGATTGCTTTGATGGTGACTGGTTAACCCAAGGAGTGTGAGATCAAAGGAGCACAGTTGGCTTGTGCTCTGCTCAGTTCAGAGATTTTTAGCCTGGGTTGACTCATAATTACAAGAATTCCCAACTGGCTGGAAGCAGATCTTGCAAAAGAAACTTGCTGCTGAGCAGTGGGATAAAGAACAACGTGTAAAGTCCTGCCTGGACAATGAGACACCAAAGCAGAGCAGTAAAGAGTTCATAGGATTTTGCAATTTCTCTGTTCAACTCCCTTGTTTTGGATGAATCTGCCACTTGTTTGACAGGCTGGGAGAGCTGGGGATGTTGAGCCTGGAGAAGAGAAGGCTCCAGGGAGACCTTAGAGCTCCTTCCTGTGCCTAAAGGGGCTCCAGGAGAGCTGCAGAGGGACTTTGGATAAGGGCATGCAGTGGTAGGACAAAAGAAAATGGCTTTAAGCTGAAGGAGGATAGATTTATGTTGGATATTAGGAAGAAATTCTTCCCTGTGAGGGTGGGGAGGCCCTGGCACAGGTTGCCCAGAGAAGCTGTGGCTGCCCCATCCCTGGAAGTGTCCAAGGCCATGTTGGATGGGGCTTGGAGCAACCTGGGCTCGTGGAAGGTGTCCCTGCCCATGGCAGGGGGTGGAATGAGATGCACTTTACGATCCCTTCCAACCCAAACCATTCAGAGAACATCCTGAGCTGGAAGGGACCCACAGGGATCATCGAGTCCAACTCCCGGCCCTGCACAGGACACCCCAAAATCCCACCCTATCCCTGGGACTGTTGTCCAAACACTCCTTGAGCTCTGGCAGCCTTGGGGCTGTGACCAAACCCTGGGGAGCCTGTTCCATTCCCTGGATGGAGCAGGTAACTCATCTCTCCCCCTGCTCCTGGACAACCCTGTGCCCTCCAGCTCCACTTTGCTCTTTGCCCTTCCCTACCTGCCCTGTGCAACATGCCCACTCTCACCCAAAACCGGGAACTGCTGATGTTTGGATGCTGATAACATGATAATATGGCTGGATAAGCACCATCCCCAATGAGCTGCTGTTGTTTTACTCCTGGTTTTTGCAACCCAGGGCTGTTGTTTTACTCCACGTGTGAAACGAGACTGGGAGAGCGAGTCATGGAACGCACCAGGAAGGGACAGAGGACAGTGGACAATCAATCAAAGCCCTAAATCAGAGTCACTCCTGCCCTTCAAGGGTCTTTTCCCTCTACTATCATGTGTGAGCCTTTCTTGATTCATTAATGTCAGCTGAGCAGCAAATGCTGCAGCTGCTGGCTCGCTCAGAGCTGCTGGACCCCGTCCACAGCTCTTTCCTCTTCCCTTTTAGGAAGAAGTGGCAGAATGCAGCTGCCTGGGAGGCTTTATTTTGGGTTGGAAGATCTCCAAACAGAGAGTTGAGGGGGGGGAACTGAACATGCTGTAAATCAGAGATGGCCTTGAACCAAATCCCCTGGTTCTCAAATATCAACAGGCAGGGAAAGATCCAGACCAAGGCAGAGATGTGGATTGTCCATCAGACGCCATCTCAGGCACGTGGATGGGTCTGAGAATCACACAAAGACGGGAATAACACCCCTGTAAGTTCTGAGTTTTCCCCCAAAGTGGAGCTAAGACCCTCTCCAGTCATCCTAAATAAATCCCCTGACCCTTAACATCACCCTGTATGGATCCTGCCTCAAAAGGGGCTCGAAAATGAGTCACTTTTCCCTCAGGATATTTTTAAGACAATAACAAGGTCACCTTAAAAACTCTCAAGGGATGCTGAGAGAATTCAGAATTTTTTACAAATCTCTATAAAATATTTCCAATCTTGGGCTTGCAAAAAAACCCCAAACCTAATGCAGAACTGTGTTAGGAAGGACTATTTCTTATGGACACTTTCCCAGTTTAATAATCTAGCTTTCCCTTATAAGAAAGCCCGCAAAATTTTTGATCCAAATCCAATTTTTGGCAGCTTTTTTCCTGTCTCAAAGAAAATTTAGATTGGTCCTAGTGAAGACCATTTCCACCTACAGCTTCCAGGGATAAAATATACACATGAGATAGACACAGGAATGAGAAAGATGCTGGAACTCCCTATTTTTCCAGGCCTGTGGCAGGAAGGCATCTTCCTTCAGGAAAAGTGGTAGGTATGTTTTTATTGGACTTCTAGGATGAGATAAAAAGTGCCTTATGCCTTCATGCATTCATTTTTAGGACTTACCTGTTCTCTTTATACCTTTGTACATCTTCTCTCCTTCAGGAATCTTACAGCCACTTATTAATATTTACACATTCTGCTAATGAACTTTTTGTCAGAGGATATTGTTATATTCTTTCTCTGGGTGGAAACCAGGCTCTGAGTAACGTGTTTTAGGGGAAGGTGTCCCTTCCCATGGCAGGGAGGTGGAGTGAGATGAGCTTTAAGGTCCCTTCCAACCCAAACCATTCTGGGATTCTGGGATTTATGACCACAGGGTCCAAGAGAGTTCTCCAAGCAGCAGAGCTACACCCCAGCTGTGTTTTCCAGGCTGCTCCAATCACTGCACCCCATATGTAATTTTAAGGTGACAAAGACCAACTCTTCCACCTAAATCATATTAAATGATCTTTCTTTAATCTATGCAGGCATTTCCACAAACTTGGATCCAAAGCAAGGAAACTGTTGGCACAATCCATGGGACATAATCAGAGCACAAAGCTCCAATGTGAGGGCAAGCTGTAATTTCAAGCAACCAAGCTGTATTCATGCAACTGTCACTGCAGAATGTTCTGCAGCACAAAGTCACTGGGATGTTGAAATACAGAATTTATGCAGGATAGCACCCAATGCAAAGAACAAACACAATAAATAAAATACTCTGTAGAGGCACAGGATATAAATACAGAAAATTAGATGGGGGAAAAAAATGAAGTGAGCTATATTTGATGCTGATATTTAACCATGCATAGTTTACTCCAGTTGTTTCTCTGGGAATGTGGCTGGGTTTGACACCAGCTGGTTCTACTTTACAGGAGTAGAATGAGGAAAAGTTGTTGAAAAAGTTTTAATGAAAGCTTTAATTGATGTGGTAGAAAATAAGGAGTTGTTCCTAGAAAGAGAGAGGAAGGGAAAGGCAGAATGAGAGAGCAAAAGGGAAAGAGGGAAGGAAGAGAGAGTTCAACAGAGAAAAGAGGGAAAGAAAGAGAGAAAAAGATAAAGAAAAAAAAAGACAGAAGAAGAAATATTTTCACATCAGACTATCTGCAGAGAGCTTGCTTTTGACTTTCATACTCTATTTAAAAATACAAAATCGGGAGCATTGCAAAAGAGTTCCCAAATTAGCTTTTTAATAGAGATTGGAAGTTAAAAGGGGCCGAGTCATGGGGGAAAAACGATTTGGAATCACAGCCAGGGCAGCACCAGCAGAGAGTGAGGCCAAAGCACGCCCCAGTGAGAGAAGAGGCAGGAAGTTTTATGAAGTGATGACACTGTAAATCACAGAAAAATCTCTTATACCAGCAAAAGCCAAATGACATTTCTGGTTTTGCTTTCTTCTGAGCATCTGCAAGAGGGAAAGAGCAAGTGGAGATATGAGGAGAGTTTAAAAGTGGAAAGCAGTTCTGAAGACATCTTATAAAGATGGATTTGGGGTGCTTTGATATGTTTAAATTCTAACAGCCACTGAAAGTTTCTCATAGAAGTTTTAGGATTCGCTTTGCACACTATTTGTTTGTCCAGCACGCAACTCTTGATACCCATAAACTAAAGATTATAATATATTGCATTTGCATAACCTCATAACTAGTTTGCAGCTTTCAAATATTGTTGGGGGAGATTGGTTTTGGGGAGGATTACCCAGGATTTGACACTCAGGAATTAGTATGATTTTTTTAGTAATTGCATTGGATTATCAGAAGTTAGACAATGTTGAAACCCTGAATTGGATCAATCAGGTCAAGGTTCAGTTGGATATCAGGAAAATTTCTTCACTGAAAGAGTGGTGAAGCACTGGAATGGGCTGCCCATGGAAGTGGTGGAGTCACCATCCCTGGAAGTGTTCAAAAAAATGAGTCAACGTGGCACTTGATGATACGGTTTAGTGGACATGGTGGGATTCATTCGAAGTTTGGACTTGATGATCTTGAAGGAATTTTCCAACCTTAATGACTCTATAATAAGGGGATTTCTAAGATCAGAATTGTCCAGATTACATTTTCCAAACTACACAACTGGAGTGTTGAAGTGTT
Source organism: Pachyramphus minor (assembly GCA_013397135.1). Classification (NCBI taxonomy): domain Eukaryota; kingdom Metazoa; phylum Chordata; class Aves; order Passeriformes; family Tyrannidae; genus Pachyramphus; species Pachyramphus minor. The sequence goes on from VYXB01010508.1 coordinate 138,190, forward strand.
GAGGATTTGGAGGAGTTTTTTCCTATTTTTTTGTCTTAAAGAAGGTCTTGGGTTAAGAGCTCTGCGATGAAAATCACAGTATAAACAGGCACACGAATCACCTGGAAAACCACCCCTGGTAAGCACTGGTTGTGCCAAGTCCCCATTTCCCCTATTTTAAGGCACCACGGGCACACCAGACCCCACAACACACCCACCCCTCACTCACAGCGATGCGGCTGGAGGAGCATCTGCCCCTTCTGATAACAGAACCCTTTCAGCCCCCCCCAAGAGAGGTCCCTCATCCTCGACCCCCTGCCCACCTCATCCCTCCACCTCGGGGGTCCCGCTCTCGCCAAACCCCCCTCCCAGAGCCCCTCTTCACCTCGGGTCGGGTCGGCGGGTGCGGGACCCACGTTGTGGGGCTGCTGCAGGGGTCCCGCACCTACCGCTTGCCTCCCGCCCTGCTCATCCTTCCACCGCCAGTGTCCCGCACCCCCAACCCCCCTCG